>JAWPHD010020752.1:0-30635 GCA_037043455.1 Cyrtodaria siliqua | reverse complement strand
TCTTCGAGTTGTCGAGCTAAAAAATGACAAAATGAACATGAATACCCCTCAGACTGAATAAGCAGTGGCCCTATTCTTGCAGGGAACCACACGGGGCTCAATTGGAAAAAACAGAAATGGAAAACAACATCTTTGGTAAAGCTTTAATAATAAATTGCACCAGACAAAATGACAAAACATTTATATAAATATAAACACATGTATTTCAGATATATCATTCATCACAAGAAAATGTGCTTTAACACTTTCGCTGCTACAGTCAATTGATTTTACGACCAGTGTAGACCCAAATCACCATGCACACTATGTACAGGCCACTCCGTGTTTTCAGAAACACTTCTGATATAATATTACCGGAAGGTTTAAAAGAAAAATTGAAAAAAAAATTAGCAGACGACATTTGAAATTTAGCATAAAAGCCTTAAAGTCTAGCCAGTCATGTTTCTTCTTCAGTAACTTTAGCGTTTAGTTCAAAGCAAACAGCTAACAGCTTTTATATTTCATAACAGTAAGCAAATGAATGACCTTAAAGGAACTGAAGGCATTCTGGAAGCATTATGGGTGTCGATCCAAATACGAATTCAACCACCGTAATATGTTTCAGATTCATATTTAATGTGCATAAGCATTAAAATACGGTAGGACCTGTTTCCTGTACGATTCAATTATTGTTAGTAAAATAGTTGGTATTGAAAACTAGACTCTGCTAGAGTTTCTTTTTGTTGAATAAATCATTAATAGTAATGCACCTTAAGGCTCATATACATTCTTGTTTTGTGATAACAGTATACCTTACTTGAATTATACGTACAACTGTTAGCAAAAATTATACTCCTGATTTAAATTAATATTTAGGAGTCGTCGGGCTTTCCAGACCGAATATTTTCATTAACAATAATTAACCGGAAGGCAACATGCGGCCTAATTTAATGCATATTGACATTGCATATGAAATGAAAAACATATTCTGAAAGTTTTCATTTGTATTTGGATCGACACAAATCACAGGCCCTTTAAGACAAAATATGGCATTCTGCCAAAATGGGGCAACGTTTTAATAGAAGTCAAGCTAGGGCGTTTCCACCCACTGGTCTCTAAATTACCAAACAGTTCTTAAGCAGCTATTTAAACCTTACAACTCATTTTCTAGTCGGATCTATAAATAATAAGTTACAATTAATGGCTATAAAACTTAACCTTGCATATCATGCAGTAACATATACCGGTATCTGAAATAAACATAAACTGTACTTCTCCTAATAGCAGCGCCCGGGTATCATGCAGATTGCCAAGGGGGCGCTCTTGTAAAATGTATTAAAAAAAAAAAAGAAGTTCTAAAGGCTACTGATATCTTACGTTTACTAATTTTCGAAATTCTAAACGTTTAATAGCATTTGCCAAATCGATTTACTACTAAGAAAACTACATGAATTGAATTGAATTGGGGTTTTAAGGCGTGCCAACATGTGAAAGGTAATATGGCGCCTAACAGGAATGAACATGCCAGGCTCATCCTCCATGTACATCGAGATAAAATATGGAGAATGGGCCTAGAACCTTCTCACCCTGAACTGCAGAGTTGCTGCAAATTCTATTGTAGACACTCCATTTACGCTGGAGCCACGTTTATTGTTTTTCTGCCACTGTTCTAGTGATGTGAGCGAGATTGCACCTGAAACAATGCAGGGGTCATGATGAAGACCTTTAACGAGCATGAACAAAAAATGATAAAATGAACATGAAATTGGGGGGATTCTACCCTTCTGCCTACCCCTCAAACGGGATCTGAAGTGGCCCGATTCTTTGCCCCGGGACCAACGGGGGCCCCCGGAATCACACGGGGAAGTTTTAGTTTTGACAATGTGTCTCGGTTAACACTGACAATATGTGGCATTACTTGGTCCCGCCTTAATTCCATCTAGCGATGAGAAAGCTTATATTAGCAGGATTCTGTAACTGATATTTTAACAATAAAACACGTTTAAAACATTTTTTTTTACTAAACAATGCGATATCCTGTTTAATTAAATTACCTATTAAATGTTTTAATTTTACAATATGCAAACGTTTTACGCCGAAATTAAGGTTTTATTTCATACTCCAGCCAACCCCGTTTTCTCTTCTTGGAGAAGAGGTTGGATGGGGTATGAAAGTTAATACTCGGACCACGTAATGGTGAGGCAAGACGTTTACTTTCAAAACATGTGAAATTCTTCTGTAGATCAAACATTGAAACATTCATGACCTGTTAAACAGACACGTAAACATAATACAAACAATATCTTATAAGTAATAATCAAATGATAAAATACAAAATTGAAACAACATAAACTGATCAATAATTATACATGTATTTTAAATTTATGTAACAAAATGGATTTTTACAAGTTTAAGTCTCAACAGTAATATTTGCCGACAAAACTGTAACAAGAGGCCCAAGCGGGCTTGTATTGCTCTACTGGCTGAAGGCTGTATGATGACCATATGTTTGTTTAATGTATTTTATCGATAAACATCTAACAAATTTGGTGTAAATCATTTGAAAAACAAAGCTGTCTTTAATTTGACCTGGTGACCTTTAATTTTTACCCTATATGAACATTTGGGGAAAATCAGGCAAAATGTAAAGGCCCTTTCATGTTCGCAAGCTTTATTTTTTTATTAGACCTGGTGACCTACGGTAGTTTATGATCGAATCTGGTCCATTTCCAAAAAGAAGCAAGATCTCATTAATATGAAAATTGGACTAAAAATGAAGGCCCTATAAAACAAATCTTTAATTTGACCTAGTGACCTAGTTTATTATCAGACCTGAAAGGATCTGACATTTCATCGATACAATGCAGGGGTCTTGATGAAGACCTTTAACGATCTGGCTACGTATATCATGAAAATCAGATAAAAAAATAAAGGCCCTATAAAAGACAATATTTAACGGACGGACGACGCGCCATCCCATAAGCTCACCAGGCCTTTGACCAGTAGAGCTAAAAGTATGGATTTACAATGAATAACTTGGGTTCCATTTAATGGAATGGTTTTTCACAGAAGCACCATATCTTCATGTTTTCATAGTAATATAAAACTACTCACCAAGAGCTACATGAATATAAGCACTTGGCAGGAGAGGTTTTCATTTTCAATTATTTGAACTCTCGTCATGCTTGGATATAAACTAATGATATTATACATGATAACAAAATGGTCCCTTGCAATATGCATTTTTATATAATATAAAATGTCATTTAACATAATCAAATACCTGTATATAAAAAAAACAGTAAACATATAATTATACCATTTGTTTATTTCACCGAATATTGAAACCTAGCAATAGCTTATGATCTTATTTGGTTTGTGTCAAAATATGAGGAATATATGTATGTATGGGGTTGTACACCGTAGACACATGACATGATACCCCACCCACTCATACTATAATAATAATGGGCCAACCAGTCCTAGCACTACCCTTTGAATGCTCTAGCACTACCCTTTGAATGCTGAACGTCAAGAAAGTGAGCTACTAGCATCCTTTTAATAAAGTCTTTGTTGTGACCGGGCTGGGGATTGAACCCACGACCTCCCACAAGGCGGATGCTCTACCAATATTTCACCACTGTGGTTATTGAAAATGAGATATTCTACATATGTTTCTAAGATGTATAATATAAAATACACAAAAATTGATAAAGTTAGAAAACCCAACTTTCGTATGTTGACTAGTCATTAATGTTATCCCATCAGAGGACATTATAAAGTAAAATGGCAAATACACAAAAACATCTAAAGTCTACTGACTTGTCACAATTTGAATCAAATAGACAACTTTACCACCTTCCGGGACCACTTTTTCAAGTGTCATAGGCGCTACAGAGTTAAGTTGGTGTGTTCTAGGGCAAGTAACTTTTCCTTAGCCTCATCCATCGGAAGGGGACGTAAACTGGGCATACCCATTTATCCGAGTTTCTCCCTGTAGCACACCGAAGAACAATAGGAATATTCATTAATAAGAGTAGGGCAGCTTCTTTGTCTCCTTCCCCTCTCTCTGGAGCGGCTCTAATAACCTGCTGTGCATTTCAGAGTGCCTAGACGTAGAATATGAATGCATTGTTTTTATTACTTTCTATATGTTTTCATACCTGATATGATTGAATAGAATGCAAGCGGACGCTCCTGAATGTTTTCAATCTTCGCGTAGCCATCCTCTAAGCTTCGCAAAGCCAAAAATTCATTCTGACCCCCTCTGTTTACATGTAATTTTATTGACAGCCGAAACCAAAATGGCGACAGCGGAACATTCCATTTTTCTAGGGTAGTGAGACTTAAAAAATCAGTTACCAATAGTGGTGTAAATAATAAAATATAAACGCAGTATACTATTTACTTACCTTTTATTTGCTAGATCTAATGTTTTTCATTCCAAAACAAAAGATAAGTATGATCGATTGCTGGAGGTGCTGAACTTTTAACAACAACACCACCCTGCATAACCTACGTTTTATTTGGTACATCCGAACCCTAGAAACAGACATGCGCAGACGTCAATTTCTAAAAAAATGACGCCATGTTGTTTTAATTTTTACACTATAAACAAGGGGGTCAAAATGAGTTTTAGGCTGTGTGAAGCGTAACGGATGGCTATGGGAAGATTGTAAACAGATCCAGGAGTGTCTATTTTCATTCTATCTAACCATATCAGGTATGAAAACATAATTATAGCAAGTAATAAAAGAAAGCTCGATTCATATTTGACGTACGGCACCTTGAAATGCACAGTATACTACTACTTACTAACTAGCTTTCATTCCAATTATATAATACATCAATATAATTTGCATGCTTCTATTGATAATGTAACAAGTGTATACAACTGTAAACAGGCTCAAAGATGGTTTGTAAACAAACCTAACGCACACACAATTTGCCAATTAGTCAATGGTACAATTTGAAACATCTAGTGCCATCAAACATGCCATGAGAGGCCATCCCAGGAAAAACATGCCATCTCTTAACAAAGGTTTGTTTTTACTGATAAGCGAAAAGTATCAAATAAAGTGACCTTTGAATACAGTCGACCTCTTAGTGGCCATAATGTCTAAAACTGGATTTATGGCACTTGTGAGATAAATAAAGCTTTTCTCTAGTATCCTATTTGGACAATTACAAAAGATACAACTTTTCTCTAAATATGAAAACAATTTCTCTAAAAATTTCAATTTGTTCACAGCAAAGAACTATGAATGTCAGACTTGACCCAGACAGGCACATGTAAATAAGACCCAGACAGGCACATGTAATGAAGGCCCATGCATGCACCTGTAATCAAGGCACAGACAGGCAATTTTAATGAAGGCCCAGGTAATCAAGGCACATATAGGTGTTTTAATCAAGGCCCAGACAGGCATATGTAATCAAGGCCGAGATAGACATTTAGAATCAAGGCCCTGACAGTCATTTATAATCAAGCCCCAGACAGGCACATGTAATCAAGGCCCAGACAGGCACATGTAATCAAGGCCCAGACAGGCACATATAATCAAGGCCCAGACAGGCATTTATAATCAAGGCCCTGAAAGTCATTTATAATCAAGGCCCTGACAGTCATTTATAATCAAGCCCCAGACAGGCACATATAATCAAGGCCCAGACAGGCACATGTAATCAAGGCCCAGACAGGCATTTATAATCAAGGCCCTGAAAGTCATTTATAATCAAGGCCCAGACATCATGTGTAATTAAGGCCCAGATAGGCACTTCTTGTCAAGGCCCAAACAAGCACTTGCAATAAAGGCAAAGACGCTACTTGTAACAGGCACATGGATCAATTCACAACACCTGCTTCGACTAGATTGTCTTTTTGTCTTCTTCAAAATTACAGAAATAAAATTCTCTAGCCCGACAACCACTTCAATGTAGCAATGGAAGCACATCATCCCAAATGTCTACAATTCAAAAATTTGGTGGCAAGAGCCGTTGACATAATGTCCACAATCTGGCAGTTTTTATAGGATCTTCCAAGTTAACAGCCATCCTACTCAAAAACGACAATCAATATACACCATTTTGTTCTACATCATCACTACCAGTGATCACTATAATTAAGTTTTGAAGCAGATTCCTTATTCTTGCTTACTATTTATTGGTCCTCACCGACGCCCGGAGATTTTTTAATCAAAGTACCTAATGAAGTGGCTGGTCCTTGCCGACTGCCTGGAGATTTCTTAATCGAAGTACCTAATGAAGTGGCGGGTCCTCGCCGACTGCCTGGAGATTTCTTAATCGAAGTACCTAATGAAGTGGCGGGTCCTCGCCGACTGCCTGGAGATTTCTTAATCGAAGTACCTAATGAAGTGGCTGGTCCTCGCCGACTGCCCGGAGATTTCTTAATCGAAGTACCTAATGAAGTGGCTGGTCCTCGCCGACTGCCCGGAGATTTCTTAATCGAAGTACCTAATGAAGTGGCTGATCCTCACCGACTGCCCGGAGATTTCCTAATCAAAGTACCTAATGAAGTGGCTGGTCCTCACCGACTGCCCTGAGATTTCTTAATTGAAGTACCTAATGAAGTGGCTGATCCTCACCGATTGCCCGGAGATTTCTTAATCGAAGTACCTAATGAAGTGGCTGATCCTCACCGACTGCCCAGAGATTTCTTAATCAAAGTACCTAATGAAGTTGCTGGTCCTCACCGACTGCCCGGAGATTTCTTAATTGAAGTACCTAATGAAGTGGCTGATCCTCACCGACTGCCCAGAGATTTCTTAATCAAAGTACCTAATGAAGTAGCTGGTCCTCACCGACTGCCCGGAGATTTCTTAAAGTACCTAATAAAATGGCTGGTCCTCACCGACTGCCCGGAGATTTCTTAATCAAAGTACCTAATGAAGTGGCTGGTCCTCACCGACTGCCCGGAGATTTTTTAATCGAAGTACCTAATGAAGTGGCTGGTCCTCACCGACTGCCCAGAGATTTCTTAATCAAAGTACCTAATGAAGTGGCTGGTCCTCACCGACTGCCCGGAGATTTCTTAATCGAAGTACCTAATGAAGTGGCTGGTCCTCACCGACTGCCCGGAGATTTCTTAATCTAAGTACCTTATGAAGTGGCTGGTCCTGACCGACTGGTGGCTGGTCAACACCGACTGCCTGGAGATTTCTTAATCTAAGTACCTTATGAAGTGGCTGGTCCTGACCGACTGGTGGCTGGTCAACACCGACTGCCTGGAGATTTCTTAATCAAGGTACCTAATGAAGTGGCTGGTCCTCACTGACTGCCCGGAGATTTCTTAATCGAAGTACCTAATGAAATGGCTGGTCAACACCGACTGCCTGGAGATTTCTTAATCAAAGTACCTAATGAAGTGGCTGGTCAACACCGACTGCCCAGAGATTTTTTATTCGAAGTACCTAATGAAGTGGCTGACAAAAGAAATATTAAATATGTACCTGTGTTTTATCGGTAAATAAAATACAGTTAGGAGTTCGGATGCGTAGTAATTAAATCACGAGTGCATTAGCACAATGAATTAGCATTCATCGATAAAATACAGGTACGTATTTATTATTTAGATTCTAACACAATAACCCCATTGTTTACGCTATTTGTGGGGGCACTATATATTAACTCGGAGGTCAAGGTATTCAGGCTGCTATGTTTACAGGCTGTTCCATTGGGCGCCCCCGTATGCAAAGTTCTGCGCAGTACAATATGTTTAAATACACTAGTAGTCACGTGACAAACAATTAAGTCATTGCTTACGTCATATAGCTTGCACTGTATGACGTCAAACGTTCTCAGCTTGTTCAAGTCGCTTATTAATGTTATATGTACTGATGCATATGATTGATTTATATCGGGGTGTGCACGGTTTGGGAGCCTGGCAAGTTTGTTGTAATTAACATTTCATTAAAAATTACTGTTGAGGTTGTATTCGTGACGTATATTTACCAAGTGACGTCCTGTAACGTGGCGCTTCCAACGGATGAAATATACACGGGGAATTAATGGAACAGCTGTATTTTATCGTAGAATAACATACAGCTGTCTCTCTTCTTTGTGTATATGAAAGACTGCGCAGGTTGTGTTAGAATATTCTATCCCGTAATATGTTTACATATATCTGGTATCTAGTAACTGTTCTGTCAATTGTTGCCATCGGATTTCACCTCGATACATATGATTAACATTTTAAGCGTTTTAAATTTGTTCTAAGTTGGTAGCATGACATTATATCCAAGTAACAATGACACTCGCATATACATGTATACACGACTAATATCAATCCTCAAATATACACAACTAATATCGACCTTGGCATTTACGTATATACAACTAATAGCAACCATCACAAACATGTTTTTTGGTAAACGTATCTTGCGGATTTCTCTTTCTATGTACATGTTATCATGGGTTGGTCTCGGCCTTCACTCTATCTGATATCCTGAGCCCTCCCGCGGGCATGTTTTATCACCGTCAGATTGTCAGTTGGTGCGGCCGGACCCTAGGTTCAGATCAGAAGCACTCATATTAGTGTTGGAGCCATCTAGAAAAATAATGAAATCATTATATGATATACATATTTCATATTTAAAGAGACACACAGCATTCTTAAAGCAGTTAGCAAAGCTATCACTCTGATTTATTAATCCAGTATTGCATACATGTGATACTTTTGAAGCCATAATCTGGGATATTTAAGAATTTTTTAAGGGATGTTTGTCCAAAATCTGTGAGATTTTATAAGCATAAGGAATAAGTGTAACGTCATGACCCCCATTATCGTGGTATTCCCATTATCGTGGTACGTCATTACACGCGATATTTATTATATATGACGATGAGTGAGCTATTTTTACCAGAAGGGAATCCCCAACACTGTTGGAATATAAAAAAGTAAATCAACTGCATCAATTTTCCTAAAGTATTAAAAAAGTAAAAATCTGTTGAAGAATAACTATTTTTTAAGTTTGGACAATGTTTCTACCTCATATATATCCCCATAACAAAGTTACTTCGTGTTTACATTCATCCATCTGTTGTCCCAGAATGCAGACGCTGCTTCTACTGGGTCACACCAGTTCGGACTATTTCATTTCTGAATGGGGTTTTCATAAAAAGGGATTGCGTAGCACATACCGTACTTCCTATAATAAACAGCATTTACTCTGCCAAGCCAAATTCTTGATGTGTGGGTTTCAAATTGAAAAAAGAGCGGTCATGGACTGGCTTTTGAACCTTGTGTTTTTGATTTAAACTAATTATAAAACAAAAAATGCCTGTATTTAATCAAAAATCTTACTATATGTACACTTTTTGGAGTTTATACGGTACAGTAGCAATACCATGAGCTGATGCAATACGCAAAAAGTCGGTAAGTAAACACGTGTCCGCTACAATTATCCAATTTAAAATTTAGCTGATATTATATGTGTAAATCATGTTTACATCAATTAAACCTTGTCTGAATAAAGTTTTAATTAACTTCACAACATGGTTTACCCTTAAAATGTCTCATTTGGATCAATTTTCGAATTGCCACGATAATGGGGACCCTCTATCAATAATGGAATCTTCCGACCCAAACGGAATAGTTCACAACATCCGGTAAAAAGTGATTCACGGGAGACAATTTTGTCAATGTAAACAAAGATGATATATTACTGCATTCAGAGGTCATTGAAATCGGGAACAATTATGAATGGTTGTAGCGCAGTTCACGTTTCACCACGATATACCACGATAATGGGAGCCATGACGTTAGTATTATCAAATATTTCCATACATTTAAGCTTTTTAAAGCAATTGGTGATAAAATAAAACAGGAACATTTACTTGAAGAGCTTTTAAATTTGTTTTCCTTTCACAATTTTTTCAGTGAGATGTTCAAATCTCACAGATATTCAACTTCTGATTAGACGAAATTCTGTGAGTTTTGGTCTCACAGAGTGAGATATCACATGTATGGTAGTTTTGATTTCACATCCGCTTGTAAATGAATTAAAACGGAAGGTAATCAAATTTGCAGTTTATTACTTTTCTTAGTTACTCTTCCTAAGGTTTATGTATGTTTAACATATTTGTTTGTCATATTTAACAATTAGTAATATGCCAAAACAATTAATATTACATATTTGTCTGTGATTTGTATAGGAAATACTGGGAATAGAAAAGCTATATCTACTCATTTGCACTACAGCGAAATATCTCCCACTGGGAGATATTTCACAGTACGGAACATTGCTCGGCCGTTTCCGTCAGTGGCGGGAACGCCAAATGACGTTCCGATTGTTTTACGGACGTCGTCGTCAGATTCCACCACTAGAGAATAACGTTTCTATATCGCAAGAATCTTTCTCACTCGGGAATTATTTCCCGTATCACAATAACAGTGTTAATTAATCTCTATGTAATGTGCCAAAACAACTTGCTTTCAAATAATATGCTAAGTATGCAAGTTATGCAGAAACTTACAGGATGCCATCAAGATTGCCTTGTGTCCCTTTAACATTTCCAGAGGTTAGTTGATAAATATCTAACATTTCCAGAGACGTGTTCATAAATTAACAGTTGCAAAAGGAGTTGGATTCCAGTGAAGTAGATTTAAACGGGGGATGTAGCTCTAAAATTGAAGACAAAATGACAACTCGGCTACCAAAATGCAAAATAACAAATCAGATTATTGTATATAGGTGTCATTCGAGACCAGGAATTGTGTATTAGTAAGTCAACTGGTGACAGGTTCAGCTTGGATCAATTTTAATGTGTCAAAAAATGTTACTCCTTTACGTTATTGTATATATATATACGGAGTCAAACAAGAAATGTCACCAGTAAGTGACAAAAGCGCCCAAAGTTCATTTGACCTTTGACCTCCAAGTGTGACCTTGACCTTTAGTTTCAGTTCAGGACCTCATTCTTGTGTGTGACATACTTTCTCATTGTGATAAACATTTGTGTTAAGTTTCATGAAATTCCCTTCACTACTTTCAAAGTCATGGCTGAGACATGATTGTTTCGAATGGACAAATAAGCAGACGGACAGACAAACGGATGGACGGACAGTGCAATTTCTATATGCCATCTCCCTTCGGGAACATTAAAAAAAGTGTGAGAAGTCTCGGTCAAAAGTTTGACATTAATGAGCAACTCCAGAAAACCGGCAAGTAACCAGATGACTGTTATCTTGGGTTTTCCCGCTCAAATACGGCCATATATTTTGCAATTTTGGTTTTGCTCTCTTTTGACCTTGAGGAACCCAAACTCTGTTAGTGTAGGATCTTCGTATAAAGATATTACTAATTTATTAATGCACACATTTTGTATATTTTAACACTTCCAAAAATAGATGTGCACACTTTCTGTTTTGACTGAGTATACAAGTGTACATGTTGCAGAGGTGAGTATTAGTACATCAAATGGTGACAGATGCATCGTGAATGAATTTAGTGTGAATGAAAACAACCCAGGAACCATCATGCCAAGTATCAAATGTTTGTCAAGTATACCTACTATACACAGTTGTCCGTTTTTTCCCTTCTTTACGGCGTAGGTGGCGCCCTTCGAAAACTCTATACATCCCTGTTTCCCGCTAGCCAGATCATGGTTTATACTGAAAAGCAGAAATAATTCCACATTTCATTTGGCGCTAGCCAGATCATGATTTAGACTGAAAACCAGAAATAATTTCAAAGAAATCACTTTGTTAATGGATTTGAAGATTATGGATGGATGGAGAGAAAATGACAAGTTTCGTGAATCTCTTGATGCCGATGGCAGTCGGCTATTTCTGCCATCGGCTGGGACCCTAGACAGACTGCCCCTGGTTAAGTCTCTAGACATATTCAGTGTCCAAATCTCGACCAGATGCCTACACTTAAATGTAAGGTTAAGAGACAGTTAAACATATTTCTTTTAACATCGACTGTGAAATAAGTTCTTGCAACTTAGGTTAATCACTCTCGCAGTCTTCCTGGTTAGAACCAGTACTAAGCAATGTGGATTAAATATCTCGATCAAGAATAAATAACATGGCCATGGCAAGGTTTAAACCCTTGACCTCTCGATCTGGAGTCCGACGCTCTACCACTGGACCACGCACCCCAAGTTAACCCTTAACCCGCTACATATATATAATGGACTGTTCTTTCTTTGAATTAAGACCATTCCATTTGTGTGACAAAGGGGTGTTTTGGGGAAAATGACTGAGTTACTTGCAGGCTGGTCTGGATTCACAATGGACGCAAAGGCTATTATAGTCATGCTTAGCAGGTTAAGGGTTAACAGATGTAAACCAGAAAAAGTCAGACTTGCTTTATAATTATCATAGAAAAAAAAGATTTACACTCAACAATTTTTGCCTTTTTACAATACGAGATCCCGAGAATACTCACACTCCGTCTGAGGCAATCTTGAGGACGTTCTCCTTGTCACCAATCATAATGAGCTTGGTCAGTGTCTCGATGATGTGGTCACTCTGTAGGATTATGTCTCCCTGAAATGATATTGGGAAGTAATAATGCAAAGTTATGTTTCCCTGAAATGATATCAGGTAATTATGATGCAGAGTTATATTTCCCTGAAACCATAAAAATATTTATGAGGTAATATCCATCTAGAACTATCTTCAAATGCTTGTATCTTCATTATCATCATTCTTCCACACTTTTTCAAGTTTTCCAGAACTCTCAATAATAAACATGTTTTAATATAAATACATTTAAGTAAGTCAAACATTTGAATTTTTCATAATTTTTCAAATCGCGAGTCCTAGTAACACTCTTTGTACACCATTACGTGGTCCGAGTATTAACTTCCATACCCCATCCAACCCCTTCACCAAGAAGCGAAAACGGGGTTGGCTGGAGTATGAAATAAAGCATTAATTTCGGCTTTACAAGTTTGCGTATTGTAAAATTTTAAAAAGGTTAATATCACATTTTTCACATTTTTCATTTTTTCAGTAAAAAATGTTTTTAAACGTGTTTTATTATCGAAACATACGTTATAAAATCCTGCTAATATATGCATTGCGTAATGGAATTAAGGCGGAACCACGTAATGCACTTACTGAATATCTCAACATCTATGACATTCAGGAAATGCTAGAATTATGTGTTAAATAGTATCAGGCGGAAGATAATTTTTAGTAGCACTAAACTGACATTGCTTTCCTTAACTTGCACATAAAACATCTAAAGGAAGTCCTTAACCCTGATTAACAGCAAATTAAAGTTAATTGTTTTATCTGATCTCTAGGTCGTCGCATTACACAAGAGGAGAATGTTGAAGACAACTGAATGTTGTTTAATGGCTCGTCATCACAATATAGGTTATTTAGAGCCACCCGAGAAATGGGGGAAGGATACATAGGATTTGTTTGTTTGTTTGGTGTTTAACCCCATTTTCCAGCACATTTTAGGCTGTGTATGATAAACATTTTTTTTTGTGGTAGAGGCAGATCACCTACATATTCCTGGGTAGAACCAGTATACTGCATATCTCACGCCATCCGTAAAATTCGACTTTCTCACTTGTCAAGTTGAGCTGCCGGTAGAATTCAAACCCGCAGCGAGTGGTGAGAGGCGAGCAGGTTTACAACGCAACGTCGTTAAGCCCTTGGGCAAGGAGGCTTGATACATAGCAATCTGTCCTACACTTAACACTGAATAGATTCTTATGGTTCTTTAACATGCTCGGAGAATAGACTCCGATAAATGAAACCATCTGCTTTACTTCACCATCCGATGGAGATGGCTATGGGAAAGTGTCTTGCCCAATAACACCGAGACGAAACACAGATATGAGGCTTGAACGCCATCCTCCAGTTTCAAGTCCACCGTGCTATCCACTAGGCCATGCCAGCCTCAGTTGATAGCTGACAAGCAGTTTCATGCAAAAATAAACTAAATCTAGCAGGGCTGAAAACTGAGATCTAAATACATATTGGTGTATATACTACCAATATCGTGGAAAATACACATACTTAGAGTATACTGAATAAAGAATCTGAAAGAAATGTAGAGAAATCTAAGACCATCTTAAATGGGATACATCAGGCTTTTTTTTTCAGAAGAATTTAAAATTTTAAAAATTATTCATGATAAAAATGTCCTATCAATCCAACTATGGTGTTAACAGCTTGTTGTTGTTCAGGTCGGAAATTTTAATTCACGACAGATTTTGAATTGAATTGAATGTTGATTAACGGCTCATCAACACAGTATAGGTTATTTAGAGCCGCCCCAGAGAGAGGGGAAAGGTTACATAGGAATCCAGGAACCTGCCCTACTCTTATTATCGAATAGATTCCTATGGTTCTTTAACGTGCTCGGAGGATAGACCGATACACGGGACCGCCCGGTTTACGTCCCCATCCGACGGACGAGGCTAAGGTAAAGTGTCTTGCCCAAGAACACACCGACGGAACTCAGTGGCACCACGGAGGATTGAACCCGGGGCCTCCGGTTACAAATCCGCCGCGCTACCGACTGCGCCACGCCAGCCCGATTTTGAATGAGATCTGGTGTAAAATACTTAAATTAACCCAGGTGTGTGACCTAGGGTAGCACATGTTACTGTACAGAAGGAATGTCCTTGTCAATAAGGAGTATTTTTCGGCTGATTCATTATATTTTGGTCCTATACAATAGAAAATCTCATTATTTGTAAATTTTAAGTCCGACTCCTAGACGCCAATGAAAAACCTGATGTACCCATTTAACACAAATTGTTTGCTGTTTCCAGACCTTGAAACTCATAAGTGAGTAGGTAGAAAGGTGAAACTGCTCTGACGACAGTAAAACTCCTACACAATAAGAGACAACTTTTCTGAAGGGAAGTAGTATTAAAACTTCAAATTGTTAGTCAAACTTCCGTCGCTTATATGCAAAATGGACATGTGCTTCATTATATCTTTTCTCTTGAATTGAATTGAATTGGGGTTTTAAGGCGCACCAACACATGAAAGGTTATATGGCGCCTAACAGGAATGAACATGCCAGGCTCATCCTCCATGTACATCGAGATAAAATATGGAGAACGGGTCTAGAACCTTCTCACCCTGAACTGCAGAGTTGCTGCAAATTCTACTGTAGACACTCCATTTACGCTGGAGCCACGTTATTGTTTTTCTGCCACTGCTCTGTTGATGCGAGCGAGATAGCACCTGAAACAATGCAGGGATCATGATGAAGACCTTTAATGAACATGAACAAAAAATGAACATGAATTTGGGGGGATTCCACCCCTCTGCCTACCCCTCCAAAGGGATCTGCAGTGGCCCTATTCTTTGCCCCGTGACCAAACGGGGGCACCCGGGAACCACACGGGGCCTAGAACCTTCTCACCCTGAACTGCAGAGTTGCTGCAAATTCTATTGCAGACGCTCCATTTATGCTGGAGCCACGTTATAGTTTTTCTCTTGAAAAAGGCCAAGACTTAGTGGGCCAAGACTTAGATTGCCAAGACTTAGAGGGCCAAGACTTAGTGGGCCAAGACTTAGAGGGCCAAGACTTAGAGGGCCAAGACTTAGTGGGCCAAGACTTAGTGGGACAAAATATTGAACAAAAGAGTAACAATCTGAAGTTTTATTCTAAGAAAGGCCACTTTTTTTTTTCTTGGTTTACAGATTTTTTCTTATTTTTTTACGCTCGGTCGGAAGGGAAAAAAAATCAATAAAATCGGCCAAACCATTTTATTTTTTTGGTGTACAGATTTTTACCCTCAGTCGGAGGGGGAAAAAAAATAAATCTGTTTCTAAGTACAAATTTCAAACATGGTGACCATGTTTCTCATATAAAACCGTAGGTTTATACAACACAGAGACAGAAGACAACACAACATGTATTTAAATCGTTGAATATTCTTTTAATATTCCCAATGATGAAATTTCTGTATTCAAGCCCGGATGGAGTGCCCGGATGTGTTGAAATCAAGTTACCTTGGTGAACAAGGGACACTACTCTATGTTCCTCAGACAAGGAAATTGCGGATAGCGATGGCCGTCGTTTGCGTTCGAAATTTCGATGTTTTGATAGATATATTCTGTTATTTGATGTGGTATTATTGTATACTAGAAGATTGTTTCACCAATTCAAATTTTATTTTTTTCTTCATCTGGCGTTGAAATGCGCCCGGCGGTGAAAAAAGACACAGATGTTCAATTTTTTTTTTTTTTTCCAAACTCTCGAAAATTTGGGTCGGCGGATCCATAAACCAAGAAAAAGAAAAATGTTGCCAAAGCAACAACAAACAAATTTTAACCATAAATAGTAGGAAACAGCAAATAATAATTGTTTACATTGGGTTTAGAGATTTATTAACTACAAGGCATTCTGGTAAATAACACAGGAGAAAGAATAGGAGAATTCATATATCCTATATAGGTATATCAAGTGGTATAAAAGAAGTGTACGTTAACATATTATACCCTTACAAGTTGTTTTTTATCTTCTTTAACCTTTTAAAAAGAAAGACAATTTGTTTAGTTTAAACTTATTTATTTTACATCGATTGCAACGAAAGCTCTATGAACTTATCTGAATCACTCTTGATGTCTTCCTGGGTAGAACCAGTACTAAGCAAATGCAGATAAAGTGTCTTGTTCAGGGACACAACGCATATGGCAATGGCAGGGATCGAACCCACGACTTTTCGATCATCGATCCTACACTCTACCACTGGACCACAGCGCTCCACAATTTGTGGAAAATTTGTTTTGATACATAAATGAAAATACTGCAGTAGAAAGACTCTCTCTTACATTATACTGGTCTGACATGCAGTAGTGTTAAAACTTATCATAACTGGTCCTTTGGGGGTCTTTAAAGTTCCCCGTCCATGTTTTGTTTCATGAACATGTTTATTTAAATCGAAATCAATACACAACAAAAGAAATTTACAATTCACACATTGCAATACCTATGAAAAGCGAGAATACAATTTTATTTGATGACATAGAAAACTTTGAACAGGTAAATTAATCCACAGGTTAATGTATTAATCCGAGTATGAGGCCTTAAACTTAGAATTATTTCTGACTAAGCATGTATTCTTTCCTGTCTTGTGCCTTATGCCATTGCCATTTCATCAGCAAAATAATTATAATTGATATAAATTTGTTTATTTGTTTATATGTTCATTTTCACAAGTGTTGTCTCCTGGAAAATCATGTTTATTTCTATTTCGAACATTAATTATATGCATTTTTACATTCAACCGATAATCGGATGCCTAAGTAACTGATGATCAGTTACAACTGATTAATCTGTACATCACTGCCTTATATTACATCTCAATAAAGCCATCGGTACATCACTACCTTATATTACATCTCAATAAAGCCATCGGTACACCACTACCTTATATTACATCTCAATAAAGCCATCAATACATCACTACCTTATATTACATCTCAATAAAGCCATCGGTACATCACTATCTTATATTACATCTCAATAAAGCCATCAGTATATCACTACCTTATATTACATCTCAATAAAACCATCGGTACACCACTACCTTATATTACATCTCAATAAAGCCATCGGTACACCACTACCTTATATTACATCTCAATAAAGCCATCGGTACATCACTACCTTATATTACATCTCAATAAAGCCATCGGTACACCACTACCTTATATTACATCCTCGATAAAGCCATTGATACACCACTATCTTATATTACATCTCAATAAAGCCAAGTCTGCAACTGTTCTCTCTTGTTATGTTTGTTGCTTTCAAGGGATAAATCCCCTTCCGAGTAATTATTTCCAAATGTTTGTATCAATAACTTTTACTGCTAAACATTTAATGGTTGCATTAATGAAACGACGATAAATCATTAATTTTAAAACATATAGCTGAAGCTCTACAATGGAACAAAACAAAAACAACGCTGACACTATTTTAAGCACGTTCAGAACAACTAATATTGACTACAAAAGCATACAACATCAAGCTACAAAATAAGTCCATTCAGATGTTCCGAATTATATGTTTCTACATTTACAGTAAAGCGAATATCTAGGGCTCTTGCAAAACACATCTGATTCCAAAGTTATATTAGGGCACTGAACACTGTATCCCCACAAAGCAAAAGTGTTTTTTTTTCAACGGCTCATCAAAAATATATATTAGGTTATTTCAAGCTGCACCAGAGAGAGGAGAAGGATACCTAGGAATCCGGGACTATGCCTTACAATTCTGGATACATCCCAACGTGTTTCTAAATAAATGTATTTTTATAGGTCTTTACAACAACATTTAAGTGTATCATCTAATGATTTGCAAATAGACATTTCCTTTTGATGAGATCTACTTTTATTGACACTGTCTTGCCAATTTGGGCACTGAAGACAAGATAATAGTGAGGTTGTGTACAAATATAATCAACTGAAGTTAATCAGTAGGCAATAAGGTTTCAAATTGGTAACCTTGTCTTCACCACTCTTTGTGTTGTGCATTGTCGTGTTCATTATATATTTAATTTGCTCGTTTGTTTTAGTCTGTGGTGCAGTGAGGACCTACAATGCCCATTGCTTTCGGTGCTGTGGTTTCTATAGGATTTTTTTCTCATTTTTTACTCTTACTATTGAATAAATTCCTACGGTTCTTTTAAGTGCTCAAAGGATATAGCATGATACACTGGACCTCAAGGTGTATGTCCCCATATGAGGACAAGGCTAAGGAATAGTGGTTTGCCCGAGGAGAGGCCAAATAAACTCAGTGGCGCTGATGAAGATCGAACCCTGTGAACCCTGGATTCCAAGTCCACCACATTCTCCAATGAGCAAAAATTAAAGGTTCACATTCAGGCGCGTAGGTACACCAGTTTTTGTTATACGCAAGGTTGATTGCAATACTAACAAATCAAAATTGCTTTGAAATGCATTTGTTTTTCGTGTCAAAATGTTCATACGCAGCTGCATATCTGCGTACAGGCAGCTACGCGCCTGACATTCAATCATACTCATTACAATAAAGGGTAACATGGAATGCCAGATTCAATATGCACACGCGGGACAATAATGGGTAACATTAAATGCCAAGTTCATATGTATGCGTGGGAAAATAAAGGTTAACAGTTAATGCCAGGACCATACTCACACGCGGGACAATAAAGCTTCCCACAACTTCCTGTTTACAGTACTTCCACAACGTGTTACATTTACTAGAAAACCATTTTTCACACACAATACAATGAAGAGAACTTTACTCATACAAGTTTTAAATTGGACCGCCGCCAGCATGTCGAGCCGTTTGGGGGCAAGGTCGGTAACTCTGACTTACTAATCTGTTGGGCAAAATAAATAAATGTAATTTATACTATTCAAACAAGCATTTTTAACAATATTGTGTCTATTTTTTTAACGTTTCCATTTTACATTCAAATTTGAAAAACAGGATGACCAAAACATCTCCGAGTCGCTTCATGTGGAGACATATTACTGTGTGTTCTTCAAAGGTTTGTTGGCTGTGAGTTAACAAAGATTTAGACTAATGTTTGAGTCAAAAGCTTAAAACCACTGTGACCAGAAGAAGATATAGGCTACTTTTTGGATTCTGTTTTACTTCAAACTTGAGTTACCTGTGGGTTAAGGAAGATCCACACTAATGTTAGGGTCAAAAGGTTAAAGTTCAAGGTCATCCTGATTCAATGTTTGCTTGTTTGTTTGTTTGTATGGTGTTTTACGTAATTTTCAACACACGTCAGGTTATATATGACGGGTCTTTTTTTTCTGATGGAGGCAGACCACCCACTTTTCCTGGGTAGAACCAGTACTGTACACCTCCCATCATCCGTAAGAATCGGCACTTTCTCACTACAAGTCGAGCTCCCTGTGGAATTCGAACCCGCAGCAGTGAGACGCAAGAAGGTTTACAACGCAACGTCGTTCACCCCTTGGCCACTGAGGCGCAAAAAGGAAAATGGTTTCCAGTCTACTTCTCCAGTTTTATACCCCTACCCATACCAAACTTCATACAAAACTTACAAAGTAAGCAAGAACCACGGTCAAGGTCATTTGGGATTTTTTTTAATAGTTAATAACTTCACTTTCTTCACACAAGTTCCATTAAAATCATTAAACTGGAGAGAAATCAAAAACATTCCGAAGAATACAAATTAAATGAATAATCTCACCTTGGAACCGTTTTCTGCATTTCCAACGACAATGACAAACAGTCCGTCAGTCAGGGCACTCGTCTGTATACCTGCAATGGTCATGCATTCGTTTTTGTTTAACTATGTTTCATAATTATGTCACACATTTCTGGTATTTGGCTTTATAAGAACACATATATTTACCAATATTCAGAAACAAATTGATGGAAGAAATTTTGTCCCTTTTTTTTTTTTTTTTTTATTAAATTTTAAGAACCCAATTCAAAGATCATATCTATCCTATTAGGTTATACTGGAACAGCAACCTTAGACGGAGATGAATTGAAGGACAAAGATTCACTCAGATTTGCCTTCGCCAGGGTTCAAACCTATGCGGGGTAGAACTATCTAGCTCTTAATCCTTAACTAAAATCGGTCAATTGGTTTTGTCTGGAACGATTTGTCTGTTTTTTGTTTGAATGATGTTTTAGCACATTTTACGCCATATATGATGGTCGATCATTTTGTGGTAGAGGCAGACCTCCCCATTTTTCCTTGGTAGAACCAGTAATGTATACCTCCCGCCATCCGTAAGAATCAACACTTTCTCACTTAAAACTGAGCTCCCAGTGGGATTCAAACTCGCAACGATGAGAGGTGAGAAGGTTTACAACACAACATCATTAACCGCTCGACCACATCAGTTTACAAGATGAACAAGTTATCTTTATATTAGAATCATTCCCAAAAAACGGTTTGCAATATAGCAAACAACAGCAAAATGAATTGCATGTAAAAGTTGTCAGGAAAACAGCCACATGCACAAGTTATCCAAAAAGTAATTATTTTACTTTCAATACCTACCATTTATAAGAGAATACGGCACTTTGTCCTTGACCTTGAAGTCCTTCTCGTCCACCACGTACAGGGTTGTGTTCGTTAGAAACATAACCCGCTTTCGCGTCTTGTAACCATGGCGATCATACTTTGTCACATACGTACAGTACTAAGAAAGAGACAAAGAGGCATTTTAGTGAATGTCCATCTTCATCACATTTTTAGTTATGCAGAAGTTTCAACAAAATGTCTTACAATGAGTATACTTGGAATAATGGAAGTCTCACTGATTTAGTAAATTATACCATTTTTGGTTTTCATTTTGTTTATAAATTATGTTATGAATTTACTATGAATAAACTAATTTTTCCTGTAAATCTTAAAACCTGAGTTACATTCTGTCATTGTTAATAATTGTGACCACAAATGTCATGATCCAGTGTTGGTAAAGTTAGCGTTACAAGACCTAATTCTGCTCTGCGTCTGTGTTAATTTTAAATTGAACACTAATAAAGACTGCGATTCCATGATACACTTTGCTTAGCTTGTTTGGACATAACTGTTCATTAACCATAAACAAGATTATTTGACATTAACCCTGAAAAAGAAATTTGGCTTCATGAAAAGCCTTAGGTAGATTTAGTTGTGTAGAAATGGCGTTTATTTTATATCAAAGTCAAAATTCATACTAGATCAGTAAGGCCAAATAAAATTATATGTGTGGTTCCTATTACATGCTCTATTACATGCTCAAAAAAATAGAGTGTGTAGATAGTCATAGTTAGGGAAATTATTTTTATTTTCTAAAAACGTTTTATTTGACATTTTGTCTATTTTTCAAGCGATAGTTATAACCTAATAAACAAACTTAAATATACATTTGTTGACATCGTCAAATACAGAACAGATAGAAAAATGAATTCAAAAACAAAATAAGAAGCCAAAAAAAGTTTTTTTGGCATAAATTGTTTAGAGACGGCCCCTAAAAACATGGTCAGTCGGGAAACGAGAAACACACAATTAATTTTATTTGGCCTAATCACGTAATTCAAACACCGCTATTTAAAAATCGCTCTGTACCTACCTTTATGGTTTCATTTGGTTCCCTGATGCTGTTGAACACGGAAGTCTTCAGGGAGTCGTGGTGGGCAGCTGCAGGTAAAAACAAAATATTAGCAAATCACAAAGCATACAAATAAGTTGCTTATCTTTGCGAAATTTATTTTAACAAATTAACAAAATTCTAGCTTTATTTTGACATGGAAACTAAATACAACAAAACAGGGCTAGGGGTATTTCAAACTGCCGATCATCAAAGATAGTTGCTATAAACACTCCAAGTTGTAAGCAATAATGATTTCGGCTCCATTTCGCTGATCTCATTTTTGAAGAGTTTATAGAACAAAATATAGAATTTTATTCTAATACAATTGGCTGGTAACTACTTTCATGTTTAATTATTTAAGATATAACCAGTTTTTCTGGCAAAGTGGACTGAAAATGAGCCATGTATGGTCAATTCAAACTAAATTGACCATTACCACCAGTTGAAAGGCGATAATAAGGGGCGGACCATTCTAATTACTCACTAATTCTACATGTCACGTGTTATGGTCATGTGGTTATCTAGCTCAGGTTCAATTAGGGGAGCAATTAACGATTTTATTTCTCATCCAAAGTCTTTGTTTGGTGGGAAATACTTTTTAGGTATTTGTGTATTTTAATAATTAACGCAAATCACACATGCTGCATTCCTTGTAACAACTTACCCAGTCTACTGTCCACGAAGTGGTCTTTAACGCTGTGTGGATAGGAGTCTTTCTTTCCCTTGAATAACTTCTCTGCCACAACTTTCTGTTCCATCTATAGACAGCACAAGCATATGGGTATTTATTGTTGGATATACTGATTAGTGGTGGGGCGATATTGTTGGTGCATCGATGAATCGTGATAGTTCCTTGACGATAGTGTATCATGATAGCGAGACCTTGTATCTATGCTTGACGATAGGGGAGAGAACTTTGAGAACATAACTATGTATAAAGTGTACTAAAGTATCGTTTGTTAAGTATTGAATGGATAGATTAATTAAACAAAGAAGATGAGATAATAATATTTAATATATTGCACATTAAGTTATTTTATTCCCGTGTTATGCAGTAGGCTCAATTCTTCTTCAGTCTTTCACGTGAACCTAATTTGGGGATACATCGTGATATGATCGCGACACGTGGCTAACTATCGTGACAGTATCATGATACACAGCTGCTGGCGATACCCACCCTTGTAGTGATGAATCACTCACAGTGTTAAGATTATAATAATTAAGAGTGAATGTCTTTTTGAGTTGTTGCAGGTTCAATTATATCAGGAATTATATAGAACGACATTCGCTAAATTTCTCTGGATAGTTTACTTTAAATTCAAATAAGTCTGTTTTTGGCCATTAGGTCCTCAAATGAAATATGGTTCTAAGGGTTCTATTCTTAAGTTATATGTATAACTAAAATTTGTTTAAATTCTAAATCCATCCATCAGTGACATAATCATTTGTTAGTTACCTAGAAACCGCTGACACCACTTACCTGGATTTTCATAGACGGCGTGAGTTTCTTCATGTATCGCAACACCAGATTTCTCATACACAGTTTTTGTAAGGAATCAGACGTCTACAATAGGCATATCAGTTTCATTAAATAGTGTACATCATATTTCTGCACTACATGTGCTTAAAAAAAAAAAGAAGCTATGACATGACCAATTTAAAAAATAAAATGGTTCAATGATATAGATGGAATATTAGCAGTTTCCTTTAATACAGCGCAATAATTAATAATTAATAATTATAAATTATAAATTTAAGTCTTATCAGGACATAGCGGAATGCCTAAGTTGTAAATAGCTTTAACGCAGATCACCGTGGCAATATCCTCACATGGTGCTCGCATTGCAATACATCGCACATTTTTTAACCACAAAGTTTAAAATAGCTTAACCTGGGGCATAACCATAGATAGGAAATTCATTAATATGCTAGAATCATTTAATTTAAACTAAATGAGGAATTATCAAACATGATATGCACATATTCAAATTATGTAGAAAACTGTAACTCATTTTTTTAATATTTTTTTAAAGAACCATGATTGCCTTGTGTCCATTTATGCAAGTGATTAAACAGAATTATCCAATTATCTAAACATCCAACCTGTTGTAGTAATTTTGGAGCTGTTATCCATGATTTATCGAGGACAGATTTCGGTGCAGCTTTGGTGAGTCGTAGCAAGAAGTTGTACTTTGTATACTTGATAAATTCTCGGTTTTCGTCGCACTCTGGCTCGTTTCGATAATGAAACCCTGTGATGAATCTGGCAAAAAAAAAGGTAAATTAAACACAAGTGTAAATTCCACGAAAACCAGGTTTTCCGAGCAGAAATTGTTTTTCTATTTTTAGTTACAGTGACCTTGAACTTGACCTCAGTGACCCCAATTGCAATCCTAAGCTTCCTTTCCATATAAGCTACCTACACTGCAAGTTTCATCACAATACCTCATTCCTAACAAAAGCTATTGAGCGGAAAATGTTTTTCTATTTTTAGTAGCAGTGACCTTGACCCCAGTGACGCCAAATGCAATCCCAAGCTTCCTTTCCATATAAGCTACCTACCTTGCAAAATTCATCGCAATACCTCATTTCTAACAAAAGTTATTGAGCAGAAACTGTTTTTCTATTTTTAGTAACAGTGACCTTGACCCCAGTGACCCTAAAAGCAATCCCAAGCTTCCTTTCCATATAAGCTACCTACCCTGCAACTTTCATCGCAATATCTCATTCCTACAAAAGCTATTGAACGGAAACTGTTTTTCTTTTTTTAGTAACAGTGACCTTGACTCCAGTGATCCCAAATGCAATCCGAAGCTTCCTTTCCATATTAGCTACCTACCCTGCAAGTTTCATCGCAATACCTCATTCCTAAAAAAGTTATTGAACGGAAACTGTTTTTCTATTTTTAGTATCAGTGACCTTTACCCCAGTGACCCCAAATGCAATCCCAAGCTTCCTTTCCATATAAGCTACCTACCCTGCAAGTTTCATCGCAATACCTCATTCCTAACAAAAGTTATTGAGCGGAAACTAAGAGTTTGACGCCGCTCACACGCCGCCCGCCAAACAACTTAACCCAACCTAATTACCAGGTTTTCCGTACCAGGTTTTCCGAGGAAAATCAGGTTAAAAATGTTAACATTTCTTACTCCCACCAACCCAACATTTCTTACTCCTACAAAGTATTCGTCTCAATCTACACTGTTAGGAGAATTCAAAGATGGGATATTCTGAAAATGTTTGTTTTTTCGATTCAACTGATTTACTTTAAAATATTTCAAACAAAACAGTTATCGCTAAATGTAGGATATATATTAACAGTCCAAGTGAAAATAAATTTAAATTCAACATACAAACTTAAATTCTAAACACGAACTAAAACATTGCAAGTTTCTGCCACGATATGGGGACTTACTTGCGTATTGCTTTTACAGCCCACTTTCTTCTCTCGAGTCGTTTCTTGGCCACGTATCGCCGCCACAAACACTGCACAATGATGGCTGGAAATATTTTAGTAATACAAAAGTTAAGAAATAACTGACATTATAGGGACTGGAGGCAATCTGGATGTTTTATAAATGGGACGTGTCAATCCAAATCCGAACAAAACCACCATATTGTGTTTCAGTTTCATTGTGACTATGCAAATGCACTAATGTAGGCCACGTTATCCGAACGATTTAATTATTGTATATGAAATAGTTTGGTTTGGAAAACTAGAGAACTCGGCTAGTTTTTGTTTTATAATATTAATATTAATTCATGATGCTTTAAGGTTCTTAGAAATTCTTGTTTTGTGATGGAAGTACACTTTATCAGAATTATTTGTACAAGTGTTAGCAATTTAAGTGTATAATATAAATTGCCATTTAAATTATCATTTATGATTTAGCAACAAAAACCAGCCGAGTCCTTGGCTATTCTAGACCAAACATTTTCATATTTTCATAAATAATAATTCAACCAAACTAAATACGTGGCTTATTTAACACATGTGCACATTTCATATGAAACTGAAGCACATTATGAGGGTTTTCTCTTGTATTTGTATTGACACACACGTAAACATCTGACAAGGGCAATTACTCTCCCAGATCAACTCCAGTCCCTTTAAAGAACCAATGACACATATCTGAATAAACTATATATATATATACTAGAGGGGTGTTCCGCAGAACACGTGTGTCGCCTGTCGGCGCTTTGTCAGTATAACAAGATTCTTTTGACCCAGACAAATGACCTTGACAAACTGGCCTGACTAAGTTTTCGTGTAGAAAAAAATGAGTATTTAGCCCATATAATGACCTTCAGTGTGACCTTGACCTTTATGTTTTAGTATGGCAATGTCGATGTTGTCATGATAAGTACACACTGAGTCTGATGAAGAATATCAAGGAAAGAGAAAGTTATAGCCAACGTTAAGTTTTTGTGAGGAAAACAATGAGTATTTAACCCATAAAATGACCTTCAGTGTAACCTTGACCTTTATATTTTAGTATGGTCATGTCGATGTTGTCATGATGAGTATATATTGAAATTATGATGAAGAAATATCAAGAAATGAGAGAGTTATAGCCAATGTTAAGTTTTCATGAAGAAAAAAATGAGTATTTAACCCATATAATGACCTTCAGTGTGACCTTGACCTTTATATTTTAGTATGGTCTTGTCGATGTTGCCATGATGAGTACATGTTGAAAGTTTGATGAAGAAATATCAAGAAATGAGAAGTTATAGCCAACCTTAAGTTTTCATGACAGATTGACAGACTGATTGACGGACGGACGAAAAAGTTATACCTATGTATAGCGTTTTTCTACAAAAAAGCGACACAATAAACTCGTTTAAATTTAAATCATAATAACGAAATTGTTACAGAGCAGATTTTTTCTTGTAAGAACTGAACACACAACCTCTCGTGTGGAAAACCGGAAGTTGCTACCACCTAGATTGTGACACTATGACATAATACACCTGAATGGTACTCTGGATTTATACGTTACCCTCTCATGTACCCCGCCTCGTTAAATTATAAGCTGGTGGATACTCTCCTTTGTATAGCGATGTAATATTCGCCTCGGCCATAATCATATCCTCAGGATGAGCATTCTTATAACCACCCTCCCATGAATGTGATATTTATTTATTATACCAAAACCCTCTCTGGCCAAAATAAGGTTCATTTTAGTACAGATTTCATTCACTTTGTCGGATATTTCTTTTTCAAGAACAACTTTTCTCAAAAAGTTCTATGAAAGTTATATCATTTGACTGGAAATAACTCAACTAAGAAAATAAGTGGTAGTTTATTGAAATCGATATTTAAAGTACTTTTGAAGTTATGATGAGTTAAAACTAGCAATGTCACCACACTGAGGCATTTACATCGTCGAAACAGTATGCACACCAACTCACACCAAAGCTGCGCATGCAATGATGTTTTTAATATCACCCTGCGATTTACTATCACCTGCTATATCACCCTCGTGTCAGGTTGTAAAAAATTACACACTGTTGTCTATGGAGACATGTGCGTTTTATGTGAGGTATAATAATCTAAGTTAAACTGGTGAGGAAAATGTCTGCAGACTAGTGAGCGCATTTAAAGAGTTTCCTATATAGGTAGGATACTTTGGTAGGGTAAGCTCTATGACATAGACCCATTCACCCATAATACACCGCGACAAAATCACATAGTTGAACTATACTCAGTACGTTTGAAAACGCAACACTTCTAGAGATGGAACTGGTCCTCGTGCAAAATATGTTTTAATTGAAAAAAGTACAGCAAAATCTTATGCAACTGTTTATTGTCATATTTTAAAGACACTAACCCGCCAAATAACAACAAAATTAAACTACAAAACCATTTATCAAAACTCTATCCAGGTGTTCATGTCATATAATAATGTGTATATGGAGATTAAACGTATACGTTTATTATGAATTGGTAACTCTATGCTCCAGTTCTGAGGTTTGGTTCATACTGTCTCTATAAAGTTTGGATTCTCAAAATAGGCAAGTTATATATATACCTCATCAGTAGGTTTAGAAACGGTGTACATATGTTGTTAAATTTGGCTGTTGTTGGCGGGATGGCTACTTTAACCTTAGGGACAAAGAGACTTGTGTACTAACATAAAATAAAACCTTGGTTTGAACAAAAAAAACAGCGGACTAAAAGTAATCAAAAACAAAAAATGTTGTGTTTTTAAATGTACTGAGTATATCAATAACAACAAGACATTAGTCTGAGGGTGTCTCGCCCACCGCGGCAAACCGCATATTAAATATTCTATTAAATTTGTGCTTAAATGATGTCCACCAAAGTCAACATTTCATATGACCAAGTATCAAACAAATAAATAAGAAGTTAAGTTACTGAGGTTAAGTGCTTTAACCAGGGTGTAGTTTTAGAAAAATAATGCAAAATATGACCTTGACCTTGGTATTTTTTGTCGTTCAGCGATGTCCACCAATGCCAACAATATATATGACCAAGTATCAAAGACACAAAGTCAGGCAATCATAAAGTTAAACGAGGTTAAGTTACATAACCAAGGTAGTACCTAACCAAGGTTAAGTTTGGGAGAAATAACGCAAAATATGACCTTGAACTTGGTATTTTTTGTCATCCAGCGATGTCCACCAATGCCAACTAGAGCTGTCGCCTTTTAAGGGTGACAAATATTACCCCACTACCAGTCCCCCACATTCCCCACCCTACTATTTGAGTAAAGATTGAGTGGAATGGGATTTTCATGATCAGGCAACGGTGGCCTTGATCTTTGACCTACTGACCTCAAAACCAATAGGGGCCATCTTTTCATCACAGGCAGTCCACCTATTAAGTTTCATGAGATTTGCTTCAGGGGAGCGGACATTCATTATCTGGTCCCTGTAACCTTGACCTTTGATCTAAAGCCCTCAAAATTAATAGGGGCATCCTCTCATCACAGGCAGTTCACCTATGAAGTTTCATGAGATTTGCTTCAGGAAGAGAGGAGTTATGGAGCGGACAAGGTTTTCATTATCGGATGCAGGTGACCTTGACCTTTGACCTACTGACCTCAAAATCAATAGGGGTCATCCTCTTACCACAGGCAGTTCGCCTATGAATTTGCATGAGCTTTGCTTCAGGGGAAGAGGAGTTATGTAGCAGACAAGGATTTTCATTATTGGGTCCCTTTGACTTTGAACTTTGATGTACTGACCTCAAAATCAATAGGGGTAGTCCTCTCACCACAGGAAGTTCACCTATAAAGTTTCATGATATTTGCTTCAGGCGGACAGGAGTTATGGAACGGACAAGGTTTTTCATTATCGGGTCCCGGTGACCTTGACCTTTGACCTACTGACCTCAAAATCAATAGGTGTCGTCCTCTCACCACATGCAGTTCACCTATGAAGTTTCATGAGATTTGCCTAATGGCCAAGTCACACCAACCACGAATGTCTCCCCGAACCCACTACGGTTGTCCCCCCCCCCCCCCCCCCCCCCCACGGATGCCCACCGGATGGGCATTTCTCAAAAAATACTACAAACTACTACGAATACATTACGGTTTGAGTACGGTTGAGTACGGTAACAGTAAGGAGCAGCAAGGTTGGCACAGGAAACACCACGGTTGACATGTGTAAATGACTGGAACCTGACTACGGTTCCACTACGGAACCACAACGGTTCCACTACGGTTCGAGTACAGACTACTACGGACAACTACGAACTAGTACAAACTAGTAAGGACTAGTCGTCCCTTGAACGCTAAAACCAAGTGAGTGACATTTTTCACAAAATCACTTTTTTACATAAATCAGAGTATTTGACCAAGATAATACCCCATAACGGTTTTTTAGTCAATTTCCCATTATTTAGTATTTTATTAACTATTTGCAAAATGATGTATCTTTGGTGGCTTTTTTTCTTAACGTAAAAACAGCGTAAGTGCACTTACACTGTTTTTGCATTAAAATTTAAACTGACCTGCACTTAAGAGAATTGTGCACTTATTTGCAATATGATATCACAACACATGACACATGACTGGGACATCTATTAGGCCAAAAAAAAATTATATGTGGTTCCGGTTTCCCGACCGACCCCGTTTTTAAGGGCTAGTCCTAAACATTTCATGCAAAAAAAACATAAAAAATATAAATAAATAAAATAAAATATAATTTAAAAAAAAAACAGGAAAAAAAAAAAAAACTGATATCAACACATATGTATTTAAGTTAGTTGATTAAGTTTTAAAAGTATTGAGTGATAAAAATACCAAATAAAAAAAAGATATTTTTAGAAAATATATTTTTTTCCCTACCTGACCTACCCTATATATAATTAAGGAACCACACATATAATTTTATTTGGCCTTACCTAAAAAAATATATAAGATGCATAGAAGCCTGGAAGATACTTTGAAGAAAAGAAAAAGTGTATCGACTGTTAAGGACTTGTCTATTGGGAAACTAAGTTGAAAGGCATACTTCCTCAAAATTATGGCACTTGTCTCCCGAGTTTTTCATATGAAAGTCAGTCCTTGTTAGATGGGTCATTGAATTCTTTTTGGGGGTTTAAGATATA
>JAWPHD010020751.1:0-30637 GCA_037043455.1 Cyrtodaria siliqua | reverse complement strand
TTGCCACCTCTGGTCTATGATCTTATCTCATGCATGCTGTTTTGATAAACACATCTGACAATCTATAGCACTGGCGCATGACATGATCACCCCTTCGTTAGCACTTAAAGAAACTATCCCACCAAATAACGGCAAGAAATACACTACAAAACCGATATTAAAAGGCTATCCAGGTGTTCAGGTCATATAAGAATATATATGCGCTAATTAAAAAGGTATAGTTTTATTCACTGATTCTTAAAATACTCGTGATTGATTTGCGTAAAATGAATTGTGAGTTGGTAACTCTAATACGACACTGTAGTTTTGGGTTTGGCCTGGCTGGTTAAAGCCGTTCATATCGTGTCTATTGAGTTTGGATTCTTCAAATATGTAAGTTACATAATACCTCGTCATCCGTAAGCATGACCTTTCGTCCTTCGGGTTTTCTAGTCGTACCCTAGATCGGTTTTCTCTTCGGCTGCAACTGATGTGGTTGTTCAGTACAATTCTGGATACATCCTGAGATGTTTCTTTTTTATATTTTATATAGCTTTACAATAACATCTTACTGTTTCTTTTGCTAGTTTCTCTGGATGTGGACTTTATTGTTATAGAATTCCTTTTGATGGGATGTAGTTTTGTTTACACTGTTTTGTCTATTTGGGCGCTGAAGACAGGATAATAGCGAATAAAATCGATTCAAGCTAACCTGTAGGCCTTATTGCCTACTGACCGCTCCAAGTCGGTATCCCTGTCTTCACCACCCTTTCTGTTGTATTTCGTCTTTTTCATTGTATATATTGCTCCTTGTTTGCAGTACAGTGCGGATCTACGATGCCATTGCGTGTGGACGCTGTGGTTTTTATAGGACCTTATATCTCATTAGAAACGGTGAACATATGTTATACCATTTGGCTGCTGTCAGCTTCTTTAATTATTTTTTTCTCGGTGATGTTCTATTGAACGCAAATAATATAAAACAGTATCTTATATATCCGGAAAGTACAGCTGATATATATATATTCAGGCCAGTCTGCCACTTTCATGGGCATCTCCGTGACCGAGTGGTTAACGACGTTGCCGAAGTGTCGATTCTTACGGATGGCGGGAGATGTACAATACTTGTTCTACCCAGGAAAAGTAGCTGACTGCCTCCACCACAACAAAATCGACCGTCAAATATAACCTGACACTTGTTGAAAAGTACGTTAAACACTCTGAAAAATAAGATCACTATGAACACATGATGAACATTGACAAAATAAGGCTTTCCAACCAAAGTTTTGTTGTTCTACTACGAGCGGGTTTGCTCTGTAATAGCAACATTAGTTTCGCATCTTTGAACACTGCGCGGAACGGTTTCTGTGTCTATCCTATGAGCACTAGTGTTCTGTTGATAGTTCTTGTTGGTTAACATACGAGCTACGCTTTCTAAAGGAGCATGCATTACCGCTTTCATTTCACTTTATTCCTTAATCACATCTACACATCGAACACAACTCAACCAGACGTACTCCGCATCCTAATCCAGGAATGAAATTTAGGATAAATACACATGATAACACGAAACCTCGCCTCCCACCGCAAACATCAACCGTCATATAGCCTATAAACATGTGCTGAAAATGACGTAAAGCATCATTCAATACCGCGTGATAGTACATTCATCATACGTTAAACAAATTAGGCTAATGATTGCCTGTTGCAGTAACTACGATGTTCAAGCCATTGTGCCGGATAATAAGATTATTATTTAAAGCAAGTATGTTGTTTTTGTAGTTTGTAAAATAAAAACCTCTTTAACATAAATATAGCAATTAGTTCACACTAGCGTTTGTTTAGTGCTGTGTGGCGGCCGTAAAAAGTTGGCCCGACCACAAGTCAGTAGTTTACTTACTGGTCCTTTGGGATCATCAAATCCACTTTTCGTTTGTTTAGTGCTTGTTGGTGGTCGTAACAAGAATATCGCTTAAGCCGGTGCTAAGAGGCGTGAGAGGTGTTGCACTTGACATTACTTCTCATTAGGTAATGTTCTTTTATCTCTTGTTTTTGTTTGTTGCTTCCAAGGGATCTCCTTTTCAGTATTTATTAATATTACATATGGCCCAGAAGTCAAAATACTGTTTATGGTCCTATTTAAATTTAAAGCAGCCATTACGATAGCTAAACCCATATAATTTAATCCAATCAGATCCCAAGAAGAAAATTGTGGTCAGAAATGGATTGATTCCTAACAACCTAACCATATACACTATAATCGTTGTCTTAGCTAATGAAGATATAAATATATTGCCATTTTAATGCAATGGCTGCCAGCTTTGTGACCGTCTTGTATTTGTATTTACCTTATAAGTAAAAGGAGGTCGAAAATGAAATTATTGAACCACAAAACCTACTAATACTCACCAAATGATTTTTCTAGCGCAGTAAAAAGTCAAGAATTTAATGCCAGCGCTGCCATCTTGGATATTTGTATTTACTTAATAACTAAAGTGAGGTCGGAAATGGATTCCTTGATCCCTTAAACCTAGTCATAGACACCAAAATGAGTGCTCTAGTTCACGAAGAAATCAAGATGTTGTCATTGTAATGCCTCGGCTGCCATCTTGGCGGCCATCTTTTAATTTCAAGGATGGCAATTTGGCATCAGCTTAACTAAGATAAGGAGTGGCAAATTGGTACAACAGACCATATAGAAATCCTGTTTGTATCAACCACAATGTTATCAGACTTGGCCGAGATATTATGCCCATAAACATAGTTCCCAAGTTTCATCAAACTTTGATTAATATATTACAGGTATTTGAGCGGACACCGCAAAAATCGTCAATTTTCAAAAAATACCATTACTCCTGCATTATAGATGATATCTGGTTGGTTATCGACCTTTGTCAAAATAGTGTTGCCAAAAACATTCTACCAACGTTTCATCAAGACTGGATTATAAATGTTAAAGTGATTGGGCGGACACCGCAAACAACAATCAAAAGGCATTACTCCGGCATTATAGGTGCGATCTGGCTGGTTATAACTTACAAATGTTAAAATGATTGAGCGGAAACCGAAAACATCATTTATTTTCAAAAATCTTAGTGTCATATCTCTGGCATTATACGGGGTCAATGAATCCATTTGTGTCATATAGGTGCGATGTGGATATCTATCTAAATTGATGGAGCTTGTCTCTAAGTGTCATCTAGTTTGGATTATAAACGTAAATAATTGAGCGGAAACTGAACAAATCGTCAATTTAAAACAATTAAAAGACATTTACTCTGGCTTTATTAGTGCCATCTGCATGGTTATCGTAATTGAGGGAGATATTGTGGCTATAAACATTGTCCCTAAAATTAAAAACATAAAGTTAGTCCATTCGACGTTCTCTTTTAAATACTCGGAAACCAATCCTTCGGTACGCCCGCCCTGCGGTCATTTCTAGTCAGAAATGGATTGATTCCTTGAACCCTAGCAACCTTACCATATACACTATAATCGTTGTCCTATCTAAGGATTTGTTTGTTTGTTTGTTTGTTTGTTTTACGTCATTTTCAACACATGTAAGGTTATATATGATGGTCGATTTTTTGTGATGGAGGCAGACCACCCACTTTTCCTGGGAAGAACCAGTACTGTACACCTCCCGCCGTCCGTAAGAATCGACACTTCCTCACTTACTAGTCGAGCTCCCAGTGGAATTCGAACCCTCAGCAGTTAAGGTCGAAGGTTTATAACGCAACGTCGTTAACCATTCGGCCACGGAGACGCTGTTACCAGCTAATAAAGATATCAATAGATTGTCATTTTATTGAAATGGTTGCCAGCTTTGTGACAGTCTTGTATTTGTAATTACCGTGTAAGTAAAAGGAGGTCGTAAAGGAATTTATTGACCCCAAAAAATATTCATAGACACTAAAATGATTTTCCTAGAGCATATAAAAGTCAATATATTGTCATTTTAATGGCAGGGCTACCATCGTTATGTATTAACCTAATAAATAAAGGGAGGTCGGAAATGAATTCAATGACACTAAAACCTAGTCATAGACACCAGCATGAGTGCCCTAGTTCACGAAGAAGTCAAGATTTTGCCATTGTTATGCCTCGGCTGCCATCTTCAGTTGGCGGCCATCTTTGATATTTTTTATTTCAAGGGTGCCACTGTGGCATCATTCTGATTCAAAATCAGCATATCTGAGATATAACAAGAGTGGCAAATAGTCCCCAAGTTACATCAAAATTTGATTAACATATTAAGTTATTTGAGCGGACACCGCAAAAATCGTTATTTTTCAAAACAAACAAAGGACCATAACTCATTATAGGTTATATCTGGTTGGTTATCGAACTTGGTCAAACTATTGTTACCAAACACATTCTAACAACGTTTCATCACGATTGGATTATAAATGTTAAAGTGATTGAGCGGACCGTGGTGACAGCAAAAGTCGTCCATTGTCAACAATCAAAAGCCATTACTCCGGCATTATAAGTGCGATCTGGCTGGTGATAACTTATTCGATATGTAGTATGCCCATATATATTGTTCTCAAGTTTCATCCAGATTGTATTATAAATGGTAAAACGATTGAGCTGACATCGAAATCATTAAAAATTAAAGGGACATATCTCCGGCATTATATGGGGTCAATGAATCCACTTGTGTCATTAAGGTGCAATCTGGATAGCTATCTAAATTGGCCGAGATATAATACACATAGGCTTTGTCTGTAAGTGTCATCAAGTTTGGATTATAAACGTACGTTTTTGAGCGGAAACCGCAAAAATCGTCAATTTAAAACAATTAAAAGGCAATTGCTCTGGCGTTATAAGTGCCATCTACATGGTTATCGAACTTGAGCGAGATATGGTGGCTATAAACATTGTCCCTTAACATAAAGTTAGTCCATGCGACGTTCTCTTTTAAATACTCGGAAACCAATCCTTCCTTCCGTACGCCCGCCCCGCGTGAAAACATAAAGCGACCATGGTATTAAAATCATCAAATAACATTGTGTGGGCAATACTTTTGGATGTTTTCGTCTGCTGCCGGACTAACGGTGTAAGTATATATCAAATTGCTTTGCTTTATAACGTTATCCAGATCTAGAAAATAAACAGTCAATAAGTTTTGAATACATGTATTCTCTTAATGGCTGTATTGCAATCTCTTCTTTGTATTGCCCCTATACTTAATTAAAATGGACATTTTACTTTCATGTCCATGTGAATGGTATTTTGTTTTGAAGAAGTAAATTCGTCACAAGACAGACATACATGTGACGTAAATGACTTAATATCAATATTTCGATGTGTATACACATTTGAACTGAGCATTTATCTAACTTAAGAAATTGCATAATCTTTCGGTTATCTCCGATTTGAAACTTATACAGAACCGGCTTGAAATACCATTTTCAGCAACTGATTGCAAAGACGTTTCAAGTTTCCATTGCGACAACAACAATACAGAGTGTGTAAACCTCACGTTAATGTGTGATGGACGTAATCATTGTCGGAATGGTTTTGATGAAGAGGGGTGTGGTATGTTTAATATATTTTGTTTTGTGTGTGGTTTATTGTATAGGCCTCAGTAGATATTACAGGCACCGGTTTGTAAAAATCTGGGTAATATTAGAACAAATATAACTATCGCCTTATCATATAACCATGTATGTACTGGCCGAAGCTTAATATCTGCTTACTTACAGACACTCTTTCTCCTGTTAAGTGTTTAAAATATAACACAATATAAAGATAAATAAACGAAAGAATTTAGGCGAGTTAACTTGATATTGGAAAGTTATTGGGAACCGGAGACAAACTTGGCGAGAGAGAGAGAGATTTTCATCATATAATAACCATGCACGTTTTTTCTGACACATATAGTGTTTCAATTACATGGTATTTCTGTAGTGTATGCCCAGTACGCCAAAATATCACAGAATTCAGCAATTGTTTTATTTCTGTCAACACTTTGTCCCAAAAATCACAATTTGAGCTTCCAATTAATTTTCGAAACGATGAAACTTTCAATGTTTGTTAAACGTGTTATTATACATTACGTGGTCCGAGTATTAACTTTCATACCCCATCCAACCCCTTCTCCAAGAAGCGAAAACGGGGTTGGCTGGGGTATGACATAAAACCTTAATTTTGGTTAAAAAGTTTACATATTGTAATTCTAAATAGGTTATCGCATTTTGTCAGTAAACAATTTTTTTAAACGTGTTTTTTTGTCGAAATATCCGCTATACAATCCTGCTAATATAAAGTTTGCCATCACTTAATGGAACTAAGGCTGGACCACGTAATGATAGCCTACCATTTTTCTGATTATTTTGGATTATGTATATTTAAAATATTTACACATAGTCCTATTGTCGGCTATTTTTGATGAAATACGCTTTTTTTTCACCCCAACAATAAAGCATTTATGAACTATTTTCTGGCATATATATGCTCCTTGATCTGTACAAACAGGAAGATACTAAGTTTTTATAGATCAAAAAGGTACGTTTAGGTTAATAACTAAATACTTACAAATGGATTACATAGATCAACAATGATTACAGAGATCAACAATGATTACAGAGATCAACAATTTGATTCAATTGTTCGAATGTTTGGCTAAATATCTCATAATGTTAGCGTCTTATCAATCTTTGATACCGTGATTCACATGAAGATGGTTTAGAAGAATAGTTCCACTTTAAAATGATTCTAGTATGTTGAAATGATTTTTTATAAAAGTATTTCCTTTTAAAAACGCAACTTTCATCCAAAAACAATTATCCTTATCTTTGTCTTGTGGACTTTTTCTGGAACTCATGATACTGAATCAGAAAATGATGAAATATTTTCTGTTGGAATTTGTTTGACCTGGAGGCCTAAAATAATTAGCCTACCATAACTATCATATAAGCAAGCTATGATGGCTGATTTACAAATGTAGTGACGTATTGATGTATATTGTGTTTGGTGGCACAATGAAATTAATCTATATGATTATGTTCTTATGATACCTTTTTTCCAGACACTGAAATCATGGAGTTGTGTAGGATAAGCTCACCAGACCGGTATACTTTTTCCAGAAGGCTCAGCAAGTAAATATGTTTAAAACACCTTTATCGTCAAATGAAAGCAAAGGATTATAACATTAAGAAGTACAGAAAACGGTCACATATATACATGCACTTAATTACATTAAAGGACTTGCCACACACTGACTAGGAACTTCCACCATTTACCGCCTACGGCCTAACACACGCTGACCATAAACTTACTACACTAAAATATACACACATTACGGCCAAACACACACAGACTAGAAACATATCATGAGAATGGAATTACTAACGTATACTGATATAACCTAACATACTACTGGCCAAATGCACTGTGACCAATTACTTACTAACTACTTACTAGAACTACCTTACATGTAGCAACTACGTTCTTAAACACCGATCAAGAACTTACTAACATATAAAGGCTACACTGTGTCCGCGGACACAGACGCCCCCGCGGACACAGACGCCCCCGCGAAAATGTTAACGCTCTAAGAATATACTCGTCTTTGAATGAGACGTTATTAGCATGCCATAATCAAATAATCCACTGCATATTCTTACTACGGTATAATACACACTGACCTGATCCTTACTTCAATATACTGACAACGGCCTAAACACAGTGGCTCGAAACACACAAACACTGACTACGGACTAACTAGAATTGACATAACATACACCAAATTTGTCTCAACATACATTAGTAGAAAGCTGACAGCAGCCTATAACATACTATAACTACTTAATTTCTTACATATATCGTCTATGACAAACACACACTATTATATTACTCCAAGAAATTGACTACGGTACCTACTGACTAGGTATCTATTAACATGTACAAAGTATATGCACGGACTGACACATATCTTAGACGAATACTACAGACAACAACATAACATAAACTGCCAATTGCCTAAACACATACAGGTATTAACATAACAATAACGGCAAATGACTATATACATGTACTAGTCTGACACATACTGAATATGAATTTACCGGTAGATGAATACTGACTACATCATGACAGACACTGACTACCTACTAACATACAATGATATACAGACTAAATAAATATACATCAGGAGCTACTTACTGTACTTCTAGTAAGTAATCATATGATGGTATGTCATTTCTAAATCAAATTGCTATTCTCCTGCTTTTGTGCTTTTGAAAACACCAATCATAACAGTAAATTATTTTCATAATAATGTAAATTAAAACATCCGAGTGTTGAAATTAAAGGGAATCTAGCTTTATTATTGAGAGTTCTGAAACACTTGGAAAAATGTGAGAGAATTATCAAAATCAGATGACAAAAAAAAAGATATGACAATTTGAAGGTTGTTCTTAAACGGATATTGGAGCCGCCATTTTGACAACTATGACGTCTTAGTTCCATGTTATCATATATGGAACATTGATAAATATCATTTAAAGCAAAGAAAATCCCTGCAAATGAATGCAGAATCTTTTAATGGTCATATAATGCATTATTGCCATGACGTATAATAATGTCATGCAGTTACTGTCATTTGTTTCCAATTAATCAGTAAAGGTTCATATTTATAAATATTCCATATATGATCATTTAGAACTGTGATGTAATAGCTCTCAAAATGGTGGCTTCTATATCTGTTTCAACAGAGCCTGCAACGGATCATACCTTCTTTGTTTATCATTCGATTTTGATAATTCTTTCACCCTTATTCAAGATTTTCAGAACTCGCAATAATAAACATGGTTTGGCTGTGTCGCTACGTTTCCTTTAAAATGTTTTGAAAAAACCTTATACAAAGACATTGCATAATGAATACACATTAATGTTACAGGAAATCCTGCTTTTTTACGAACGTGAAAGAATGCGACGTCGCAGGAAAACGAAGACCTCTAACAATCGGAGGCGAACTCACGCAACGAATAGTAAAACATTACAATGACCGTCTTGGAGATCCCGACCGTAAGTAGAACTAGGGCCGTAATATTACATTAAATATAGCCCATGGTATAGCGTCCGCCGGGAACACTTGAACAACGCATGTCTCGTCTCGGATATGCGTATTTGGATGTAGTGGGGGAAGATGGGCGTAAGCAGGCCGTTTTAACACAACAATGGCGAACTATGCCGTTTACTCCAGGAGAGTAAACTACTGGGAAGGTTTCTGACTGGATGAAACGCCAAGTTATATCATATCATATCAGATGTCCGACAGTGAGTAAATGATATAAACTCGTCCCGATTCCATAAGATTTATGAAACGAATTATGAATTATTTAATTTTAACAAGCCTTTCTCTACTAGTTCTCTACGGTATTGAAACATGTATAAATAACGTATATAGTACTCATCTACACAAATATGTAATACAATATATTACAGGATAATGAAAGGTGGGGGGAGGGCACACACTAGTAATCTACCCAAATACAAATCCTCAAGTGATAAGAACAGTAGAACTATATGCCTAAGAAACACGTCGAAATAGAATCCCCAATTTGTATGAGAAAAACTAACCGAGCACACACAGAATTGAATTATGCTTGCAAGTTAAACATCAATAAGTAAATCAATAAATAAATAAATCAATACATAAATAAAAAATAAATGCTTTTTAAATTAATTAAAGAAATTATAAATAAATCAAGATATAAATTATGAAGTAATCAATACATAAATTATCAATGAATTAGTTAACGGTAAATCAACAAATCAATCAATCAATCAATCAATCAATCAATCAATCAATCAATCAATCAATCAATCAATCAATCAATCAATCAATCAATCAATCAATCAATCAATCAATCAATCAATCAAGCAAGCAAGCAATCAATCAAGCAATCAATCAAGCAATCAATCAAATCTAATCTAATGAATTTTCCAAAATGCATGGCAAACGGCATGGCATACCCTGCCAAATAACAACAGCATACCCTGCCCGAATATATAAGAAGGTCAAACACCAAGCTAACGCTCAACTCAAATCAGCCCTGAAGTCACTTTTACAAGATTCTAGACAGGGTCGAGCGTAACCAACCGCATGATAAACCCTGCCCGCATATATAAGAAGGTCATAGCAAGGATCAAACACCACGCTAACGCCCAAGTCAGTCAGCCCTGATGTCACGTATACAAGATACCAGACAGGGCCGAGCGGCACCAACTGCATGGCATACCCTGCCACAATATATAAGAAGGTCATAGCAAGGATCAAACACCAAGCAAACGCCCAACTCACTCAATGTCATCCCTGAAGTCAAGTGTGCTAGATGCTAGACAGGGCCGAGCGACACCAACCACTCAATGTCGTCCCTGAAGTCACGTGTGCTAGATGCTAGAAAGGGCCGAGCGACACCAACCGCAGGACAAACCCTGCCAAATAATAAAGGCATACCATGCCCTAATATATAAGAAGGGCATAGCAAAGATCAAACACCAAACTAATAGCCAACTCACAGTCAGTCCTGAAGTCACGCATAGAAGATTATACACAGGGCTGAGCGGCACCAACTGCATGACATATCCTGCCAAATAAAATAGGCATACCCTGCCAAATAAAATAGGCATACCCCGCCAAATAATATAAGCATACCCTGCCAAAATAATATAGGCATTCCCTACCAATATATTATAGGCATACCCTGCCACATAATATATACATACCCTGCTAAATGATATAAGAATACCCTGCCAAATAATATACGCATAACCTGCCATATAATATAAGAATACCCTGCCAATAAGTGTATGCATATCCTGCTAAATTAGGCACTCCCTGCCAAATAATTTGGGCATACACTTCTAAATAGTATAAGCTTACCTTGCCAAATAGAATAGGTATACCTGCCAAATAATATAAGCTTACCCTCTGCCTAATAATATATGCATATCCTGTCAAATATAAGACGGGCATAGTCAAGGATTAAACGCCAGAATATCTTCAAAATCATAATCCGCTAAATATGCATAAGGAAAAAAGACACGAAACTTTTAGGGGCAGTATATATTAAGTGTTATTTGTTCAACTACTCTTTTGTTAATTTACCTGTGATCGAATATCGTAATCGATACCGCTACCATTGTTACTTTTGAAAATTATTAAGTTAAGCATTTAATACAATATTTCACAGATGCGCGTGATGCACGGGTCGGAGGCATATTCATTATTATATGACCTGAACACCTGGATAGAGTTTTGATAATTTTGTAATTTTGCCGTTATTTGATGGGATAGCTAGGTAGTGTGGCCGAATCATATATAATGTCTGATAATAAACGGGATTATATATAACCGATACAAACGTAAAGGACGCTTCCTAAATTAACTATCGTCCATCTTATATGTCTTAAGATGCCAGTGAAAAACGCTATAATGTTATGATATATAATACATAGATCCGTACAAATCGATAAACCTCGCCCGCCATTGTCCATGTTCAATTTTGGCCACAAACATTACCATGTGTTCTATTGTATAAAATGTTTGTTTGTGGGCCAGCATGTGCTTTATGTAACGGGGTGAATACCTCATGTGATTTTAATTGGTCAACTGGCATCGTCAGATATATGTTTGATTGACAGAGCGGATCTATGCATTATAATGACCCATGAATATTGAAACGTTAATTTATTAAAATTAGCTTATTACTATCAACTGGTGTTGCCCCATACAATAGATAAAAATGTCGTCGCTTAAGACTACTCGTGTATATGAACGTGAAATGCAGCACACTAGCACACATTCTATGGTATTTCTATATTACAAAAAGAAATTGATGCATTTTCCGCGGTTTTGTCGTTGGAAAAACACGGAAAAGCCTAATAAAACCCACGGAGCGGGGAAAAAGACGGAGTAAACTAATAAAACCCACGGCGCGGGGAAAAAGACGGAGTAAACTAATGAAACCCACGGCGTGGGAAAAAAGACGAAGTACACTAATGAAACAAACATGTCCGATTTGCAAGAGGCCACCATAAAATATCACAGGCACGACCGGGAATCGCACCGCCAGCATCGCTTTGGCAATACCGAGCGTTTATGGCGGAGGATTGCCGGTAATGCAGGCGGTCGATCAAAATGGCCGACATTGAGGTAGGTGTTCAACATTGTGCACGGTTATTTTTGTATTTAAAACTTTTTACAAAAATCTAAGAATGTCATGTGCTAGCCAACTGACCAGAGCGACTATTCCCAGAAAGTGGGCATCGACCTCTATGCATGTTTTGGAAATCCTTTCTGCCTTATGCAATGTATATGGGGTAAAATGTTATGCGATTTTTTCCAACATAAATTGCATACGATAGAAAGGATTTCTCAAACATGCGTAGATGGCGATGACCAAATTCTGGGAATAGTCGCTTTGGTTAATTGGCTAGCACATGACATTCTTCATTTGAAAAAAAGGTTTAAATACTAAAATAATCTACCTCAAATTCAGCAATTTCGATCGCTCGCTGCATTACCGGAAATCATCCGCCTTAAACTTTAGGTATTGTCAAAGCAATACAGGCGGTGCGATTCCCGGGCATTCGGGTAAGAAGTGAGTGCGCTAGACACTTCGGTGGTCAGACATGGAACTCATGGATATCTAATTGCTAAGTTAAAAAGTGACTTTGATTTTGTTTGCCATTTGCACCTTTGACTCAGGTGAGCTTAAATGAAATATATATAGAGCCCTATGCAGCGTGTTTAGCTATAATCAAACATACATATGTGTATCGTTTACGCATACATTTATGGTCTTTAAAGCATTTCAAATGTTTATGCATATAGTTTTACGAGAGCTGTATGCGTAAGCGCTCTCCGCATCGAAGAAGCACTATTATCGGGGTAAGTCTATGCGTCATAACAATGTTTCACTCGATGAGACGTTAATTTTGAAGTAAAACAATAATGTTCTTAGGAGCTGATTTTGGCCGTTTAAACATTTACATGTTTTGTGTTGCCTTTTTACTACTGCTAGTACTGCTACTGTTGATATGGTTAATACCCATGCTTTTTATTTTTTTGCCGTGGCAATTTCTGCTGCTGCTACTTTCTTTTACAATGGCTGATGGTCCTACTACTACTGTTTCTAAAACGCGGCTGATGTTATTACCGTTGCAACCCCATCTGCTGCTACGGCTACTGCTACTACTGGTAATACTTATACTAGGAATTCACCTGTAGTGGCTACTGCCTCGACTTCAGTCAATATTTCTCCTGCTATTGCTTCTACTGCTGGTTTTACTGTTGTTGCAACTGCTGCTGCTGCTATTTCTGCTACTACTGTTTTTTAATTGCTGCTGCTGCTGCTATTTCTACTGCATACTGTTACTACCACTACCATTACTGCTACTACTACTACTGCTGCTACTACTACTACTACTACTACTACTACTACTACTACTACTTCTTCTGCTACTTCTACTAGTACTACTCCTGCGTTTAGTGGTGCTACTGTTGCTGCTACTGCTCCCACTGCTACTGCCGCTGGTTGTGCTGCGGCTTCTGCTGCTGTTGCAAGTATTGCTTATACTGCTGTTACTGCTGCTACCACTGCAATCACTGCTACTGCTAGTACTACTATTACTACTACTACTACTACTGCTACTGTTACAATTGTTACTAGTGTTACTTATTTTTCGCTGGCAACTCCTGCTGCTGCTTCTTCTACAACAACAACAACAACAACTACTGTTAATGTTGCTGCTGCTGCAACTAATATTACTACTACTGTTATTACTATTGCTACTGTTGCTGCTGTTGCTAATACTGAGACTGCTGCTACTGTAGCTGCTTCTACAACAACGACAACTACTACTACTACTGCTGTTGCTAATGTTATTACTACTGCTACTGTTGCTGTGTTTATTGCTGCTGCTAATACTGCGACTGCTACTACTTGTGCTGACGCTACTACTACTGATACTGTCAGTGTTGCTGCTGTTACTGCTGCTACTGCTGCTACTGCTGTTTGTTATTTACTACTACTGCTACTACTACTACTACTACTACTACTACTACTACTACTACTACTACTACTACAACTATTACTACTATTACTACTACTACTGTTGATGCTGCTGCTACTGCTACTACTACTTTTACTACTACTACTGCTACTGCTCTTTGTTACTTACTACTACTACTACTACTACTACTACTACTACTACTATTACCACCACTAATACTACTACCACCACTACTACTACTACTACTACTATTACTGCTGTTACTGTTCTTATAGCTCTAGGTTCTACTTATATTTCCACTTATATCTTTTCTATGAATAATCATGTTAATGTATGCTATGTCATTATTACTAATGGTATAATACCATAAACGGTTCACATGTTTTAGAACGTAAATATATGCATAAACTAGTGAAGATTACCATGTAATTAAATTCCATGTTTTTTTCTTAAATCTCGGTTAAAATATGGGTTAATAATCACGTGGGATTTTTTAAATTACCCCGTGGGATTTTTATAGCCGGTCGTGTATAACCAGTCGTGACGTCATTGGACTTCAGAGAAGCCATTTATACACTAGGGAAGCATGCAAAAACGGTGCAGTGTGTTAAAATGTCGAAATTGAGCGATCATAATGGTAAGTCGCAGAAAATAGCCGTGAGTAAATGTGCAACCTTACGATTTTTATCCAGAATACGTATCTGAGGATGACAATACCTCGAATTCATCAACCGATGAATTTGCAAAAAGTAGTCCAATGAGAACAGTCAAAATTTCATCATAAATGAATATTCATAAATAAGTTGCATACCAGATAAACATGTTAACACCTATACTATTTTAACTTTTTATGTCATATTTATGTCAGATCCTTGGGCAGAACAAATCCAAAAACACAAATTGTAGGGTGCAGCTCCTCGCATGTTTATACAACAAAAGTATCAAAAAAGCTTCATGTATTTGTTCCATTTTGTCCAAATGGTTCAAAAGCATTGTTTTATGTTGCTGTACATTCTACGAAATTTAAAAAATTGTTTTTTTCTATTTTTGAATGCCTAAAATATTTCATTTTAAGTAGTATGTACAAGTCGGCTGGTGTAAATATGTTACCAATGTTAAACATAAATGACTCTTCTGTAAAATTTAAACATGTTTCATTACTGAACAACCAAATTTTTTATTTATTAAGTGTATATTCAGTACGTATCAGGACAGTACCAAAGCATATGAATATTGTTTCCTCTTGTTCACCATCCTTGCACAATGGACTATACGTGATGTTAATATTGTAGTTTGAAGTAGTCTATGATTTGTCCGTACTTGAAATCATTGTAATAGTGTACTTGTTGGGGATTTAAAAGGAGATAGGTGTACATCATTCCGCGTTTCTTCTTCAGTTTTATAAATGTCCTCCCATTTGAGTTTTGAAGTTTGTTTAATGGGGTTTTGGTTAAGAATGTTATATAGATTCCGAGATCCATGGTTGCTATTTACAAAAGGATACATATTGAAAGGCAGACTTCATTTTTGGCATGTAATAATATTAAAGCGTTTTTTACTAACGGCAGTTTAGACAATTATACTATGTGGACTTGCTATGAAGTTTGTGAAGCACTCATTTTCCTATTAGACAATATTTTCGTCAGGTATGGAGCCACCGTTTATAGACAAAATTGTTGGTATCCCTATGGGTACGAACTGTGCACCACTTGTCGCAGGTTTGTTTTTATTTTGCTATGAAAGAGATTTCATGTTGAGTCTTTCACCAGATACTCAGGCAGATGTTATTGAACCCCTTTAATGACACCTCTCGGTATCTGGATGACATATTGAACATTGACAACCCTTTCTTTCCAACTGTGGTTAATATTATTTATCCTAAAGAACTTCAGCATCACAAAGCTAATATATCTGATAATAAAGTTTCTTTTCTTGATTTAGATCTCTCGATTGAAAATGGTGAAATAATTAGCAAAATCTATGACAAGAGAGATGATTTTAATTTTAATAGTGTTAATTATCCCCATTTGGATGGGGATGTTCCCCGAGCAACTTCTTATGTGGTGTATGTATCTCAACTTATTAGTTTTTCTAGAGCTTGTACTCCAGCTGAGGACTTTAATATTCGTAATCTTTGTATAACTAAATACTACTCAATCAGAGTTACCGTTACCATAAACTTCGTAAAACCTTTGCAAAATTTTATTATCGTAACCCTGATCTTCTTTCCAAATATAAAAGCAATTTAAAGACTCTTCTGCGACAAGGACTATCACAACCTGACTTCTATGGTGATGTGATTTATAAAGATTCTTGGTCATGATCACTTTCATTTTATCGTTGTTAAACTTGTTAAAAGTTTATCAAAAGAGGTTATGACCCTATCATTTTGCAACGTACTGCATGCTTGGTGGTGGACCCTTTTACAGTTCGCCACTATGATTTCCGCTTTAATTGTACGAGGACCGGACAGGCTGTGGACCCTATGATGACGACTACCTAAAGCCCATTGGGACGGTGGCGTTTGATGTTTCTCTATAATCTTTCTTGTCGTGCCCTTAATGGTTTATTCTCTTGTTGCTCTGGCTTCTGCCAAGTCATTGAGTACCTTCATTGTGGCTTTCTAGGCTATTGTTTTTTGTATTATATTAACACGAGCATATTTGTGTTTTACTTATATTGCCTATTGATGCTGCCTTGTTAGTTAAATATTAGATCATGGCGGGGATTTGTTTATTTACACTGTCCTGTTTTATTGGGATGACAGTAGGGTAAGTGTGAGGTTTAGAGCACCCTACTTTGCCACTGACCGTTCCAATGCGGTAGCCCTATTGTCAACCCTTTTTGTCTTTGGGATGTCGTTTGCATTTATTATTACTTTTGCCTTCTTGTTTGTCTGTTTGTGTGTTTGTTTCTGTGTTTTGTGGTTGACTGTCCTCCTTGAATGCTACTTTCCCTGTCCGATCTTTTTATATTTCTTGTATTTGGTATTTTGTATATCGATTGTTTGGACATACTTTTTCCTAATGTAAGTTTTCAATGCTGCAATGATTCCGTTATATGCTCGAACACATGCATTTAAGTTATACAATATATCAAATTTCTCAACAGAATAACAGTTTCCATTTCAATATATCATATATGAATGCTTTGAGATTTGCTTTGAGATCGATCATTTCCAGACCAACCTCCTGATATTGTTTGATAGAAATGCTTCTCTTTATTTTTTTGCTGGTCCCTCCCATGAGAACTCATAAAACATGTCATTTATTTTGTAATAGCTGGAACAATCTGTTGGGTTAGGCAATGATATAAATAAGTGATTAAATCGGTACACATCTAATATTGTTTTAATTAATACTGCGATTTTACCAATCGGTGTATGATATCTTCGTCTGCAAAGGTTAACTAGATATTGTATTTGTTTTCTTACCATTGTAGTTTATATCAAGTGTCTTGTCAAGGTCAACATTAAACTGTATACCTAACAATTTCAGTTAGTTGCTGACCCATGCTACTTTCCACATGGTTTTAAGGCCATTATAAACAAAATGATAAATTCTCATCCTCGCCCGCACCTATTTGTTTAGCGCCACCTCCAACATTTATATTGCCATCGATAATAAAATAACAAGTGTTGTTCGCCGTAATTTTACGCGCGTCACAAATTCAATTTTCCGGGACCGCGATGTTCCGTATTATGAACCTGTCCGTTATGTAAAACAATGACAGATAACTATACATTCATCAAACGTACCTGCCAGCTAATTTTGACACCAGCATCCTTGTAAGCATATTTAGTAATATGAATAAGGCACTGCCTCATAGCGAGCTCAACTCATTAAAAAAACACTGGAATGCAAATGAAAACAATCATCAGTACATTATGGTTATTAGGGCCACCTCAGTGAGAGGTGAAGAATACAAAATAATCATGAAACCCTGCCCTTCTTTTACTGTCAGAAAGATTGTAATCATTATTAAACATGCAGACACAATAGCCTTTGGTGGTTTGGACCTTCTATTTACCATCCCCATCCCCATCAGACGGACAAAGCCAAGGGAAAATGTCTTGCGCAAGATGCTTGACCTTAAACTTAAGTGATGTTATTAATGATACGGTAACAGTTTAATCTCATTATCTGAAATTGTTGGACAGCTTATTGGAATGAACACCAAAAGTACATCAGTATTCACATTGACCTTGAACATGTAAACAATATGTTAATGTGCAACACACGGTCTATTGAAAACACATAGGCAAATTAGGTTGCGTCTCATTATTTTAACAGCTAATTATGACCTATGAAGATCCTTGCTCTTTACTCGGAAGAAGAAGAAGGGGTTTAGGAGTATGATTGGACATGAAAACTGCATGACCTTGAATAAAGGACTCATAGATGTGTATGCTACTTACCACATGGACCGGACAATAAAATTTGTCTTAAGGGCAATTGAAATAATACCTCAACGTCGTTTTTGTTTGTTTGGCGTGTAACATCATTTTCCAGCATATTTTAGGCTATGCATGACGGTAAAAAAGTTTTTAGTGGTGGAAGCAGACCACTCACTTATTCCTGGGTAGAAGATGTAAGACACGTACTGTATACTTTCCGCCGTCCATAAGAATCGACACTTAAAAGTCGAACTCCCAGTGGGATTCGAACCCGCAGCGTTGAAATGGTTTCCAATTCAGCGTCTTTACCATCTCAACCACGGATGCGCTACAAAATATCAAATCATGTCAAATAACGTACTTGAATTCACTCACTTTTCACCAGTGTCTTTACTATCTCACTTCTCGCCAATGTCATTAGACGAATGCAGCTTGTGTTCGCTTCCCCGTCTCTGCATTGTACGCGAAAAAATGTAACTTTCTTTGTATATAAAAAATGAGTTTATTTTGTACTATTTTGAGATGGTGGTAATCTGACTGATCTTGACTCAGTAGCTTGTATGTTTTGTTTTTGTTTCTAGCGATAATAAAATTCTATTTCATGCAATGATCTCTTGTGGAATGTCATAACTTAATATCAATTACTAAATAACTGATCGTTGGCCACAGTTGAGCGTTTGGTACATCAATTATTCCCACTATTGTATCCATCAACCACAGATAACTGTGCCTCATTAATGGTACATGTATATCCAGTCCTTTTTAGTTCGGTTGCACGTTCAAGCCATTCGTTGCAGGTTATTAATGCTGGGTTCTACATAAAGCAGAACGCAGTCATAAACAACCACAAACAATGGAAGACAGACGCATACTATATTCTTTTCCTGGACATTCTTGAACATTCAGGAGATCTAAGGATGGAGATTAATTGAGAAATGGCACTGAAAAATATAAAAGATATTAAAAAACAACAACAACAATCCATATATTTTCAAAACACAGTTTTATAACCGATTCAGCAAACGCTATTGATAGCATTTGTCTAAAAGGTCTTAATTTCTGAAACAGTTGTGACACAGCATGGTAGACTTTGAATCTAGAGATCTTATTTGCACCACAGAGTGTTTCAATGTGCCCATGGGAAAGTGTTTAATGTATTTTTAATGTGGACATAAACTGTTTGAATGTTGTGTTACGTTTACGTCATTTTTAGCACATGTTAGGTTACATATTACAGTCTATTTTTTTGTGGTAGAAGCAGACCCTTTTTTTTCTTGGTTAGAACAAGTACTGTATACCTCCAGCCGTCCGTGATTATCGACACTTCCTCACTTTACAAGTCAAGCTTACAGTGGGATTCAAACCCGTAGCTGTGAGAGACGAGAAAGTTTTAGACGCAGCTTCTTTACTTTCCGAGCCAAGGATGCGCCGGAGTCCCGTATATTGAAGGTTATATTTTTTGAAGCTACCGTTTAAGACTGCAAAAAGGAAAATATTTCCTGGCAGAGGGATGTTAACAAGCATGTACTGGAGTCAGGCAAATGAAAAACTAGATGAATCCATTGAAGAATTGATTTTTTAAGGATTTAATTCAATATTTAGATCTTTCGACAGGCTATGCAAAATATTAGGCTAGTTTGAAGTGTGTGAAGTCCGATATACTTCTCGCTAAATTTAAACTAGCTTATGTCTATCATAACCCATAAAAATATCGAAATATTGAATTTAATCCTTTTATGTACTTGGTAACAGTGACGTTGCCAACCTTGCACGCTTTTTTATAACAACTTATGACAGTTCTCAAGTTAATCAAACGAATAAATTATACCTTGTTTGCTTTAGCTCTGCCCAAAACGTAAACGTGCTATTTCACTAGGAATTTAAATGCAGCACATAAACGTGTTTCATTTAAGGTCAGTGCAATAGAAATGTAAATATTGGGGTTTGAACGGTGGTAGTGAATGGCAACTTTACCATAAATAGCTTCATGATTAATTTTCCATTCACTTTGCGTTTACGGTAAATTTGCCTACCACTACCGTCGTTAAAACCCCAGGAATACTGAAAACTAGTGAATCAATTCTTAAATACACATTATTTAACTGTTGTTATAGTGTCAATAATAATGTGCCTCGGGAGGTTGGTAATGATAAAATCATAAATAGTGCAAGAAAGATGAAATATCATCAGTGTATTAAGTTTAGACCACAGAATAGCCATTTGCCATTCAGGCACACCAGATTGAGCAATTAGCTCCATAAACTGAAAAGTATTCGAATTTAGACTCGTATATAATTTTTTCAAAAAACGAGGTATCAATATCCAAATTATATCGTTCTTCTGCCAGTTACTAGTGATGGGCAATCAGTTGAAACTTACAATGGATAATTGGTTACCATTGATTGGATGTAACCGATCAATCATCAGTTATAATCGGTTAATGGTCAATATGAAGAATAACATGTGCATTTTAATCTGTGTTTCAGGCCTTGAACTTTTCTACTAAAGTATGTATTATTTCCAGTCTTGTTTCTTATGGCATTATTATTTTTATTTTTAACAATCAAATAATTTCAGCTGATATGCGTTTAGTTGTGTATATTTATATTTGTGTATATGATCATTTTCACCAGAGTACCAGTGTATTTTCTGACTTGTCTCATGGCTGGATTATGATGTTTATTTCTATTTTTAACATTAATTTTAACACGACCTTCGCAGTCTTTCATAAACACAAAGAAGAGAGACCTCTGTATGTTATTATACGATAAAATACTGCTGTTCCATTAATTCGCCGCGTATATTTCATCCGTTGGAAGCGCCACGTTACATGACATCACCTGGTAAATATACGTCACGAAGACAAACTCAACAGTACTTTTAATGAAATTTTAATAACAACAAACTTGCCATGCTCCCAAACCTTGCAACACCCGATATGCATCAGTACATGTATCTTGAACAAGCTGAGAACGTTTGACGTCATACAGCGCAAGCTATATGACATAAGCAATGACTTAATTGTTTGTCACGTGATATTAGTGTATTTAAGCATATTGTACCACGCAGAACTTTGCATACGGGGGCGCCCAATGGAACAGCCTGTAATTACCTTGACCTCCGAGATAATATATAGTGCCCCCACAATAGCGTAAACAATGGGATTATTGTTGTGTAAGAATCGAATAGAATCGTTCCGATGCGAGTAATTAAATCACAAGTGCGTTAATTTTGGCAAACTATTGGGGTTGGGGGGTGGGGTGGGGGCGGGGGGAGGTCGGGGAGGCTAGGGGTCGATTGGGAGCCAAAACATACTCTGCCGCACGGGCCCCTTTCAACATGCTCCCTCTCCCCAGCCCCTCTTCCCCCACGGCTCACTCTCAGATTATTGGGCCCCCACCCCACCCCGTTCATACGCCAAACCATTTTTCAGAACTTGATAAAAAGAACTGAATCTTTAAGCACCGTTCAACATCTGAGTTCTAAATAAAAACACGCACAATTCTTGGAAACTTGGCAACAGCAGACTGTAGTAGTTAAAATTTCCCCACCCACCGACTTTACCGTAACATCTATCTATATCACTAAAGTGCAATGCGTTTTCATTTAAACATTGTATTTTAGATTAAAGATACTGCAGTAGCTTTTAAAGTTTAGGTAAAAATACCGTTACCTTGACTCTCAGCTGGTAATAATCACCATTATTTTGTAAATTGCCAGACGGTTTAGGTCATACTACACCAATTCATTTTCCATACCTTATATCTCTAAGCTCAGTACTGAGTTGCCTAATATAGGAAGCTATATTTTTTATTACTTGTTTTGAAAGACCTATCTTAGTGTTATCATAAAAACATTAATTAACCATATGTTGAGAATGTTTTGTAAAAGCTGTTTGGGTCGGATGGTGCTGACCCACCTACTTGCATGTAGAAAAAAAGAGTATGACAATGGACCTTTAGAAACGGCCGAGCACGACACATACAAAATATTGCAGTCTCTGTTTGATTTAGACTGTTCATGAGCGGTAGTGAAATATGCTAGCTACCGCTCACGCCCTCTAGCCCCGGGTTGAGCAGAACTCAATATTCATAAAATCAATAGTACACAATTTTAACCATCCCGAAGATGGCATGCCTACGGCGGTGGACATGGAGTTATATGCTTCCCCATGTCGTACGGCGTAAGGTCCCAGTATCTAATAAAATTAAATGCCCCGAAGAGCTAAATAAACATAATGGAATTTAGTTGGGAGCAGCGGTTATGAAGCCTGCCTATCCCAAGTAACAGCCAAAAGACTAAATTAAAAAGCAGACAACATATCCTATAAGTGGTTAAACAATACCCAGAGCCTTTTATAAGCCGGAGTAGTGGAACTACCGAATCAAAAATTAAGTAAGAAAACAAAAGAAATTGAAAATGTACCACCGATAACTAAATATAAGTATCGGGCTCAGCGATCTCCAAAGATCGAATGAATAACAGTACTGATTGCAAGCGCGGGGAGACGTTTTAAACACGAGGAAAATGTAAAATATACTTCTTTTTTTGATTATGCAACACATTATGAATACATTGCACAAATGTATGATTTAACCTTTATAAGTACTCTTCAAAAGTTGAATTTTAATTTTTTAGCAAGATTTTTTGGTGTTTTTTTTTTGATTTTTTGGTTTGTCAACCAATCAAAATTAAGAGATTCTGTGTAATAGCTCCGAATTTACCCTGGAACTTTTCCCCTGTCCGCTGATTGGTTGGTAATTGGTGTAGTCTGATCTTTACCTAATGACGTCACATTAACAATGAAGTCTGGTAACCGGCCGACTGGATGGACTAGATCCAACGCAGGTGGGCCGGATACCAATCAGAGATGGGAGTTAACTGCGTTTGGAACGAATATGGCCACGACCTCCCCTTAACAAGGGAGTTAACTGTGTTTTTACTTTTTTACCACGGTTTTTCCCCCGTAGTATTTGCTACTCGCATTACCGTAGAGCTCGCTGAGTCGCTATGAACGTGTAAAACTTTACAAGTACAACCAAATCCTTTCCTCATTTCGAGACGATAAAACGTATTTGTAAGAAATCATTCACCAATTTTGACAATACAGTTCTACAGCATTAAATGCACCTTCTATCCCAGTTGAGAATTTTACCGAATAAATTCAAACCATGTTGTCAAAATGAAGCATTTCCGCTAAAAGATCATCTCACTGACCTAACGTACCTGTAATCATGACTGTGCTATTACAGGTCAGATTGACTCAACGTATTTCTTGATGAGGAAACTGGCACTTTCATATAATTGGCTTATCAATGCTCTCCAATGTCAGCCGCTAATATAAGTGGCTTATCAGTGGCGTAGTGGTCTGGACTTATACGCCACTAAGTAAATTATACCCGTACATATAACTCACTGAGACAATCTATTAAGTGACTTATATGGATGTATATGCAACATATGTTACATATACGCTCCCTATAGGTTGCATATAAGTCACTTATGTGTCTGTATATGTAGATTAGGTAAGGAAGGGGCGAGTTTCGGCTTGAAAGTGTGTAAATTGTGCTTCTTGTTTAAACCGTTGCAAGATTACAGACAATGACACATTTAGTTGCCACTAATATGGACTAAAACGTATTGACATAATCTGCATACATATATGAACATCCTAGCTTACTAAGTGTTCGTAAAATAATCATAAGTAAAATAAAAAAATGCCTACCGTTAGGTCATGGCATCAAAATAGGAACCGATTGGAAACTATACCATACTTTGCGATTGCCGGTTACACGGTGTGCGTAAGTAAAACGAAACTCGTTTTAATATTTGTTTTGAACTAAAGTCTTACAACACTTATTTGGCAAAACATATATTTCTACCGATGTCAAATACATATTCAATCGAGACGCAAGCCCCTTTAACCCTTTTTTGAAAACGCTGGGAATACCTTAAGTGCCGACACAAATAATTGAGGCAGCAGTAATGGTTTTTTTTGTAAACCGAGATTTTCTAGGCGTCAACTGTTAACTAATTTGGTTCAGGTATTATTTTTTTATATATTAATTAATTGCAGATCCTCTGAAGCTAGCGTTGAATGTGAAAACCGGGAATTTAACACACGCGGATTACGTGTGGGGAGACGGTTCACCACTGACATATACGAACTGGTAAGTAAATGGAAATTAATGCATATCTTTGTGATAGAGCAGAAGCAACTGTTCAACTGTATCATGACTGTATGTTTTGTTCGAGCCTGTCATTTACCAAATATTAGTATCCCCAAAAGTACACTGATATGTCTACGACCGACTGAAGCCGTGAACAATAACGACCTCTGTACATGCATCCCAACGTCACGACATCGTGTATTATAAATGGCCCCTCTGTGAATGTAACTTATGTCATTACACACTTGTATGCTTTATTATAAAGGGTATCTATGTCCATAAAACTAGAAGAACTGGATAGGTATACTATATCAAACACTGGAACCGTTGACGGAACACATGGCAATCTTGATTTTTAAAATTCCCACAAGAAATGTCACTGTAAGTGACAAATGCTCCCGAAGTGACCTTTGACCTCTAAGTGTGACCTTGACTTTGGATCCATGGACCTGGATTTATGCGCAACACGTCGACTTGTTGTGGTGAGCACTTGTGCCAAGTTATTTGAAAATCCGTGCATGAATGTCAGAGTTATTAACCGGACACGAAAGCACTTATCTTTGACATTTGACCTCTAAGTATGACCTTAATCTTGGAGCCTGGCACGGACCTTGATTTTGTGCGCGATATGTCGTCTTGTTATGGCGTGCACTTGTGCCAAGTTATTTGAAAATTCGTCCATAAATGTCAGAGTTATTGACCATACACGATTGTACGGACGAACGGACGGACTGACGGACGGTGCGACTACTATGTGCCGGCCTATGGGGGCATAACAAAGCACGTTGTAGCGTTAGTTTTTCGAAATAACTTTAAACCTATGGTAAAATAAGACGAAATTTGCAATATGCAACCAATACCTCTACAAACTGGTACTGTATACTATAAAGGGTCTCTATTTGATATCTTATTGCAACCAATGTCACTATAATCTGGTACTTCTAATATAAAAGGGTCTCCATTTGCAACGTGCATGCAACAAATGCCGCTATAAACTGGTAACGTGTACTGTAAATTGTCTATATGTGCAACGTGCATGCAACTAAAGCCGCTATAAGGGTGTCAACGCATCATACGTAAAATAAATATGTCAACAAAGATAAGTTAAAAATGTACTTCAATGCATACATATTGCTTTTGTTTGACTACGGATGTATCATATGGGTTCGTTGCTCATTCCATATTATCGATCGAATACTAAAACTTCAAAAAACGAACGGCCAGGCTTATCCTCCGAGTAGAATTTAATACTCCATCCGAACAAATGTTTAAAACTTTTAACTGGCTCCCAGTCCAAAAACGGGTTCAATAACATACGTGTATTATGGTGTATAAATCTCTAAATAATCAAACACCTGAATACATTGACAGCATGCTTTCTAAACCTTCAACAACTCACGGACGAAATTTAAGATCTTCCACAAATGATACACTGCACGTTTCAAGATCTCACACAGCAGTTTATGATAAACCATTTTCAATATGCGGTCCACAGGAATGGAATAAACTTACTCATGAAATACGTCTTTCAAAATCATTAAGTTCATTTAAAACGTTACTGAACATACATAGTATATCCCCATCTGCTATATAATTTTAAAAGTATGTTTACTATCAGTGTGGGTCTGGTACAGCATCAATGCTTTAACGACACAAAGCCTAAAGAATTCATAAAAAACTATATAATTCAAGTGCATATGTAAAGTTATATACTTGCCTACAAAGAGTATTTGTTGTGTGTGTGTGATAGGGTCTGAATATGTCAAAACTATTATGCAAAAATCAACTAATTATGTTTTGTCTGCTGGGTTAAATAATATTGATTACATATTTTTATACATATAATACAATAAAATATCAATGTTTGACGGTTCAGTGGATAAACTTGTATGTTTCGTCTGCTGGGCTAGATAACATTACATACTTATATATATTTTCGGTATATTGTTTTAAAATAATGAATTCTTAATTGAAACCATTATTGAATGACAGCTCGGGTAATCAGCTTATACGTTTCGTCAACTGGGCTTGATTACCAGGGCCCGTATTCATAAAGCAACTTATAATAAGTGGAAAATATTACTTATAATACGTCAACATTTAAGATTTTTTCATATTTTTAAATATCCTAACATCTGAGGGTTCTACACACCATATAGTTTAAGATAACTATTTAGCTGGAGGTTTTATTTATCCATATCCTTATTAACAATATTAAAAATCCGTCTTATAAAGATAGAAAAAGGTTTTTAAAAAATTGATGAACAAAAGTTACCTTTGGTGAAATTTAATAGTTGATTGTGTAGCCACACGATTACGTAAGACCTAAACACTCACCATATAATTATAAATTGTTATAAATTAAAACTTTACTATACGATACCGAGTGCAGCTGTGGTGTTAACACAATATGCGCCTTTTCTTTTTAAATATGTTGGTCCCGTTGTCGTTGATGTAGCAATAAATGTTTCCGAATCACAATCAGTGCACGAAAAATAGAACCTCGAGCAAAGTCCAAAGTGACCTTCACGAAATAAGTTTTTGAACATTAAATCTTTACCACGCGTTTGACAACCGTCATCAAACATAGCCCCGAAATATGCCCCGAAATATGGAATATCAATGATTCTTCTTCCATGAACTGTAATATATGGAAGACCGATGCGGCCATTTCGACTTCGCGACTTCGAGACTTTTTGCCCTGTTAATACATCGAAAAATTGAATGCGAAAAGTCGCCGTTTTGGACGAAATTTCGACTAGCAAAGTCGCCAATCCGATAGAGTAAATTTCGAGTTGGCGACTTTCGTGTTGGCGACTTTTCGACTTCAAAATATATCCCGTTTGTTGACTCACTTGCAAAAGTCATTTATGGAAGACGGATGCGGCCATTTCGACTTTTCGCCTTCGAGTTTTCGCCTTGTTAATAACCCTTTCCACAAGGCGAAAAGTCAGTACAACGGGACTTTTATGAAAAACGTCAAACATAGCCATATTTGAGACGTTATTATTAAAAACATGTTTAAATAACGGCAAAACAACATTCAAATTCAAGTCGCAAATATCTTCAAATTTACAAATAGATATAGTTCATATGTGTACCCTTAAATTTTCGAATAGGTCAATTCCTCATTAAACAACAAATAAATACTAATTTGAGATTCGAGCGAATTAGATATGATTCATGAAGATAAATTAAATTTAAAAAGGAATTATATAATATTATTTTATGTCTAATTGTAAATGAAATAATTTATATATCAGTTGAAAGGTCCCATCAAGACGAATAGTTTGATATACAAAAGTAATTACATGTGACTAGCCTAACACTCTAAACATGTCAAAAACGTTGAAAACTGGGTACAACGGGACTTTTATGAAAAACGTCAAACATAGCCATATTTGAGACGTTATGATTAAAAACATGTTTAAATAACAGCAAAACAAAATTCAGATTCAAATCGCCAATATCTTCAAATTTACAAAGATATATAGTTCATATGCGTACCCTTAAATTTTCGAATAGGTCAATTCCCCCTTAAATGATTTATTTTATATGCAGTTTGACAACTTGATAACCAATGTATTACATGTACTAACGTCAATCACAGTATATGCACATGTACAATAATAAATGAATGTAAACAACGCATTTGTTGTAAACAACACATGTATTGTTTATAAGTTCGCAGAACATATTTAAAATAAGAAAGCACATCCAAATAAACTAAATAATATTTCCTTTTAAGGGACACACGGAAATCTGACACATTTTTGCATATCAACTTTAACCAAACGACAATAAAAGGGTATTCTTTCCATAAAAGGGTATTCTTTTGTAAAATAATAATTTGATAAACAATAATCCTAAAAGTAGCGGTGTCGCCCGTCCCGTTAGTTTAGTGAAAATATCGCAAGAATAGTCACATTAGTTCTAGAAAGATTTCTTAAAGGGACACATGGCACTATTGAAGTGTTTGAAATGGGTGTCTCGATTTATATATCCAGTATCATTTTTACTTTTGCCCTTGGTACGTTTAGATAAATCAAATTTAAACTATTCACTTTTTCATCTTATTATACATATACGCCCTGAGTTTTAAAAATAAAGATTGCCGTGTGTCCCTTTAAAGTGTCCCATATATTTAAATTTAAACATAAATCATCAGCACTGTATCTTTTTTCATTTTGCCGATTTTATAGACATCGCACTGTCCTTTTATATTAAACTGGTTCATATTGCATTGCAAAATCAAAGTGGAATCGTCAGTTCCTTATTTGATAAGAAACTAGGAACCTGGCCCTGTTTTATTAAAACATCGCACTTCGATTTTTTAAAAAAAATCGTTCACTTGTTTTCACCTAAGCATTCAATGCAAACAAGTATGTGTGCACGTAGTGCATAAATATCAGACTGTTTAAGAAAATAAAATGAAATCACGTTTATTTGAAAAGTGTGTAATTGATAGTGAAGCATTTTAGAATTGTTTTACGAAACTGGTCGTAAGTTGTTTCATAAAACGAGGCCCAGTTCCCGGTTCCCGATTCGAGCTCGAATAGGGGACTGGCTTCTGTGTGAGTTCAAGCCTGCTGAAATTATGCTGAAAATCGTAAAGTTCATATTAACATATATTTAGGAGACATAACTTTGAAAACAAAATCTACCTTTTTCATGTTTGGCGATTTTACAACACCGCATGTGATTTTCCATGAAACTGTGATATTTGCATCTGCAAAATCAAAGTGGAATCGTTCAGATCCTTATTGGATTCGAATCGGTAACCGGGAACTAGGAACCGAACACAGTTCCGGTTCCCGAGTCGGCCCGAATAGGAAACTGGCTTATGTGTGTGTTCAAGCCTGCTAAAATTGTGTGGAAATCGTAAAGTAGATAGATTTACTTGATGGTTAGGAGATATAACTTTTTTTTTTTTTTTTTTTTTTATTTTACCGATTATTATTTATAACATCGCATGTCGTTTTCGATGAAACTGGGATATGTAGCAATATGAAATCAAGGTGATGGTATTAAATTTCTACTTTGCGGTTCGAATCGGAACGAGGAACCAGGAATCAGTTCCTAGTTCAAGTTCTGGTTCCCAATTCGAACCGGAAACTGGTAAGCGGGAACCAGGAACCAACTTTATGCTCATAAATATCATGGACTGTAGCCAAAACAGTTCTTTTGTCAATCATCGTGAAAAAATAAAAACGTCAAACATGATAACATGTATCTTGACCATTTTCTCTTTTGTGTCTGTTAAATGTGTGTGGTAGGAAAAAAAGTTTCATTAATATAAGTATAGTTTTTTAACATTTGTCCCGAGGTCGTTTTCACATGTAAGTGAGTGTTTTTTTACATTTGTGTAAGTTTCACATTTAAAGTAACATTGTCTTTCACATTTGTGACAGTTTTCAACTTACCGTCTTTCTACATGCAGATTGTAGCACAGATTACATATTACTTAAAACCATAATGGCTATATTTGATTCTGCTGGCTTGCTACTTCATGATATTTAACCGAGTAGGGCTTATAACCGTAAGTTTACATATTCAACAACTTGTACAGAAACTAGCGCGTATGTCACATATTTAGGAAGTTGCGTTTGGTAGGAACCTCAAGCGTAAAAAGTGTCACATATGTAAACATTGTTACAAATATAAACTAAAAAAGGTCACAAATGTAACAAGGCTTGGTTAAATATGAAAAAAATTATTTGTGACAAATATAAAAACAAAAAAATAACAAATGTATAAAAATAAATGAAAGTCATATCAATTATTGTCAAAAAAGGACATAAATGTAAGAAAAACAGATATAAAAAATCGAAACAGGAAAAGTAGCATTCACAGTCATCCACGCTAAATTCACACACAACAGAAACACAGATGAATATAAAGGACCAAATAAGAACATCTGCAAAACACACCAAGGTGATCTACAATAGGGCTACATCCTTGTAGAATGCTGTCCCAGTGGTAAAAAAAGGCTGCTGGCTGTTAAATCAGGTTCTAGGGGTGCACCAAACCTCACAAACCCTCCCTACTGTCATCCCAGATA
>JAWPHD010020750.1:0-12500 GCA_037043455.1 Cyrtodaria siliqua | reverse complement strand
CCGCGGTAGGGCCTGCGGCAGATAATTTTTCGTTTTGTAAGCCGATTTTTGACTGTATGTCGACTAACAGGGCGTCCACGGTTACCTACCACTAAACGTGATGTGGATTCAGCCGTCACAAATCTGTCACGCAGATGGCGTTGACGGATGTAATTATCCTGCCGTACTGACGTTACACGCGGTCTACATGAACGTGGCCTATCGGCAAACGTTCCCGTGACTCTGACACGTCGAATGAGACGCAATATTGTCGAACGAGAGACGTTATAACGTCTAGCGACTTGTTCTTGCGTTCGCCCACATTCAAGCATAGCCAAAACTCGGGCCCTCTCTTCGGAATTTAGCCTCGGCATTATCAGAAACTGGATAATTGTCAGAAAATCTCTGAAAATATGGTTGTGTGTCGACTAACACCTGTACCAGTGTAAAATTCACTCGATAAAACCACATGGTTGACACGCACGGGCTGCACGAGCAAATCGTGAGCAGGTACATGAATTTAACAATGGGCTGAATAAAATCGTACGAGTTAAGGTTGGTTGGATTTATCGGTCAGAGTACATGTACATATATGACATTGCAACCCAAATTTAAACTTTGTAACGAAATTAACGCCAACTTTCGATGAGGCGTTTCTTTATCTCGTCAGTATATATATGCAAATGCCAACTACAGTCGTTAGAACGATTGACGCCCAGGTGTTTATGGGTACTTACTTCGGTAATATGTTAATTCAATATAATTAGAGAAGGGTGGATAAGATTGAGTCTTTTACGATATACACGCATTCCGTCTTTGAGGATTTAAAGGTAACACTCCACGTGCTTGCCCATTCTGAAATGTTTGCAATATAGTTATTTGACTGCTACAGCAGTGTTATCAATTTCACTAGTATTGTCAATGAGCATATGCAGGCTTGTATCATCTGCAAATAACCTAATATTGGAGTTTATCTCAGAAACGATGTCATTTATAAAAACGAGATAAATTATGGGACCAATAAAATAGTACTGATGGTCCCCCCTGCACAGTGTTCCACATGGATTTAGTTCCTGGAATGACAGGCTTTGTCGCCTCTTAGTCAGGTATCTAGCAAACTCTTAAAGACGAGCATCGAATATGCAAGCCACCTTAGGCTTTAGAAGTAGTGCCAAACACAGTCAAATGCTCTGTTTATGCTATTTTATTTTAGAATGCGATCTATTTAAAGACATTCGAAAAATATATATTAAAAAGTAATTTTGGAATCGACCGAGCACGTTCAAATTAAAGAACTCTTTTTAAAGCAAAAATTAAAAGGAAATTAAAAATTTAAGTGTGCAGATTTTTAAATCATTTCAAAAAAGGAAACCCTAACGATGAAAAGATCCGATGTAATTGTAATCACATGTCTGATGTGTTGTACTGTATTGTGTGTAATTGTAATATATTTCCTTCTTTCATATAATCACATAATCATGTATATTTGTGTGTTGTGCTTTGTCACGATTGAAACCAATTGCAAATATAGCATTCTTGATTGTGTTTGAATTGTCTGTTTATTTGCTTATATGTGCATAACATGGACATCATTATATACTTTACATCAACCATAATATTGATATTTTTCTGTATGTTTAGTCACATTCTCCGTGAAATCTGGAATGGAAATTCTGACATGTTCATGTTCGTTGCATTTTTTTTGTTCTCTAATGAGAAGTTAACTGTATGAGCGTGTTTATTTTTGCATCTGATATGTGTTGATACAGTATGTTCGTATGCTACAGCTGTCATAAATGTATATGTATATATTGTATAATCACATGGTCCTATGGCTTATTGATTTTGAAATACATTGCTTCCTCTGCTTCTATGGGAAATCTTTAATAGATCTTCGTCTCTGAATCTAAAGGTTTCGATTCACTAATTGCTTTTTCATAGGCCACAACGAAGGCTTTTTCGATGAGATAAATAAAACAGCACATACAAAATCAACAACTTGTGTCTTATTTTCAAGGTATATCCAATTCCAATGTGCTAAACATTAAATTCAGAATATTTCCTCTACAAAACTTGCCGTGGGGGCCGCCATATTTGTTTACATTCTACTACCTACCTTGCTGTTCACGTGCTAGGTTTGTAATTGAACTGTTCCAATGCGACTCTGCAAAAACATGTATTTATTGTAAAAGAGATTAAAGCAGAAAAAAACACATATTCTATAGTATCTCCTTAAGTAATTGCCTAAAATGTAATTTAATGCAAAAGTGTGCATTCACCTTGAAATATGAACTTGTTTGTGGAAATGCCACACGAGCAGTATCTGAATAAGTATATGTAATATGTAAAAACACAATTTAAATAGTTTAAATTAAGTATATAATCTACATCTGGTCCAACTCGTTAATTTCTTTAAGATATCATAAACGAGAGCGGGCATTGTGGGGCAATATTAACCCATTACCTTAAACATTTTTAAAATCATTAAACATTTTAGTAGAGCAATGGATGCAAGTAAATACTGATAATGTAGATTCATTGGAAGCAGCAAACACGTCCAAGGGAATAAAGTAGTAGAATCGGCTTTACTGAGCGTTCATGAGAGGTAATGTAAGAAGCAATACCTCTCACGCCCTCTATTACCGGCGTAAGCAGCATATACATATAGTATATCTAAATTCAGTGTATCAGTATGATCTGGCGTTTTTCTATGGTAAAATGTTGTATATATACCTGAGGTTATAATCATGTAAAATGAATCCTCTATTGTATAAATTATACCTATGGTTGTCGTTATTTGACGGAAATATCCGACACGTTCAGTAGTACGACCTTAGTATGACACGTCCACCGAAACCAATCTTTTTAGGTTGGCTAGTTGGTCGAGTGGTCTAAGGCGCCGGCTATTGTGCGAGGCGCTGTGTCAAAGTTTGTACAAAATGTTCTCCACGTATAATATTTAATGTTTGTACTTGTATCTTATAGATCCCACGTTACAGAAAGTTCGTTATTCTGAATTTAATTCTCTCACAAATATATATATATATATATAAATATATATATATACACAGCACTGTGCTAGAATTCTATATCAAATAGTCCAAATGTAAAAGTAACTTGCGAGTGACCCATACAGTTGATACATAACGTTTATTCATATCACGTCAAACGTAAGTTTCAAGAGACAAGTCCGTGTGATATGCACTAATTACACTGTGCTATGTTACGAGTAAAATGTAACAAGAAAAGAAGCAAAATCAGCCACACAAAATTTTAATTAACAAATTTATTTACAAAAAATATGCACTTACAGAGTACACAAATCCAGTCTTTCATTAATATCCAAATAAAATTATCCAATGTTCCTTTAATTCAGATTAGCAAGTTTCTCTTTAATCCAAAACAGTAAGTGTCTCTTTAATCCAAAACATTAAGTGTCTCTTTAATCCAAAACAGTAAGTGTATTTTAATCCAAAACGGTAAGTGTCTCTTTAATCCAAAACAGTAAGTGTCTCTTTCAGTCTAAAATAATTTCCAATAATGCCGGTTTAGTCCAAATATCCAATTTCACTGCTATTGCGAATGAGCACAATAATAAATAAATCCTCTCACAAATATATTTTATGAAAGCATCCAAATCTAAATTAAGCTTAATAACAAATACTGAAATTAATCTAAATAGAACTCCCAGAGATTGTTTATATACTGTCACTAAAGGCTTCCCCTCTAAAACAGTCCAATAAGAATAGTACAAATTTCATCATAAATGAATTTGCATAAAACAGTCTAATGAAAACAGACCACATTATAATATATGAATTTGCATACCAGATAAACACATGCACATCTATACTCTTTTTAACTTTCTTCAAGTCGAAATCAATAATAAACACGCAACAATGCATGTACACTTTGAGACACATGCAACAATACATGTAAACCTTTAGATACAGGTAACAACTATTTTTACATAATGTAAACCCATTGTATATACAATACTATGAAACTGGGCCTCATGTTTGCCGTTGTGTCCTTCTTTTTCGAACCCGTTTTGTGGACCTAACTCGAGGTTGTATAGATGGTCAACAGGATGATTGAAATGTACGTTTTTGGATAGTTTTTAGAAAAAATACTTTCAATTGTATGAGAGTATATTAAAGGGACGGATATCAAGTTTGATTTCTTTTTTTAGAACTCGCAACGTTCTTTAGTTTTTCTATATAACTTGCATTTTGGCAATTCATTATTAATACTTTTCCAAATTTAAAGCGGAAAATCACGATAAAATAATAAATCGGGGCGCTAATTAAATTGTAGATAATTACGTCAAAATTGAAGCGTGTTAAAAGGAGGCGTCAAGTTGTTTTGGGTGCCGCTTTTGTCACTTGTCGAGTAACCTGCAATGCCAAACAAGTACCTTGGTATAGGCACTACGCCCCTCCCCCCACCCCCACACCCAATAACGGCACAATTAAACTACAAAATCATTCATACAAACCTATCCAGGTGTTCAGGTCATGACATAATGTAGATGTGCAAATCAAAAGGAACTTAAAATACCGGAGATTAAATATGCGCAAAATGAATTATGAGTTGGTAACTCTTAATTCTACGTTCCAATTTTGAGTTTTAGCTTGGCTGGTGAAAGCCGTTTATATTGTGTCTATATAGTTCGGATTTTCAAAATAGTTATTTATATAACTCGTCGTCATTAGGTTCAATCTGTTGTAAACTTCGCCTGTTGATGGCGGGATAGGGACTTTAAAAATTATCCTAACATATAAATCATAGTAGAAAAATACTATTGATGCCGGATGGCTTTGTTTTGAATTGCGATTGTTATAAATTTCTAACGATAACTAGTACAATTGGAACATTTTCCTATTGAAAATGTATCTGTGCTACAGAGGTCATGTTGCAACAATATCATGTGCTTTCCTGGCATGTGTTTTATTTGGAAAAGATAACTGAAACAAAAAGATTCTTTGCTTTCGACTCAAATCTAATTACTATATCGGTGTATTCAATTTGACAGAAATGCAAATTATTTTACATGCTCAGCTTATTATTTGTTATCACTATCAGTTTCGTTATTTGTTCAACAATGAGTCAACATAATACAAATCCGACCTTATAAACGGCAGATTTTAACAGAAAGGGTCGCGATTTTGATTCGGATGTAATTTTCAATAATTTAAGATAAGATTCATAACACAAAGACCATCGTTAGTAGACATGTGCATAGGTCTGTGTAATATATTTGCAACGTATAATTGGATTGTGCAACACGAATTGACCAGTGGTATCTACTTACAATGTTTTGTTGGATTGTGCACCAAGCATTGACCAGTGTAGTCTATTCGCAACCAAGTATTGCATTGTGCACCACACATTGACCAGTGGTATCTATTTACAACGTATTACTGGATTGTGCATCAAGCATTGACCAGTGGTATTATTTGCAACGTTTCATTGGATTGTGCACCACATATTGACCAATGTTATATATTTACAACGTATTATTGGATTGTTCACCACGCAACAAGTATTGACCAGTTTAATCTATTCGCAACGTATTATTGGAATGTGCACCACGCATTGGCCAATGTTTCACCAAGCGTTGACCAGACCAATGAAATATTTTAGGAGGTTTTATTGGATTGTGCATCACGCATTGTTCAGTGTAATAATATTTACATGTTATTGGATTGTGCTCCACGCACTAGTCAATGTAGTCTATTCGACGAATAGTTTTATTGGATTGTGCACCAAACATTGACATGTGTAATCTATTCGCAACGTATTAAATATTCGATTGTGCACCGCGTGTTGGCGTTTTATTAGATGTTTCACCAAGCGTTTACCAGACCAATGTAATATTTTTAGAGGTATTAATGGAATGTGCACCACGCATTGGTCAATGTAGTCTATACGAAACGTTTTATTAGATTTTTCACCAAGCGTTGACCAGACCAATGTAATATTTTTACAAGGTATTATTGAAATGTGCATCACGCATTGGTCAGTGTAATATATTTAAAACTAATAAATGCATTGTGCACAATGCATTGACCAGTGGTATCTACTAATAACCTTTTATTAGACGTGCATCACGCATTGGTCAATGCAGTCTAATCCAAACGTTTAATTGTATTGTGCACCATGCACTGACCAGTGTAATCTATTCGCAACGAATTATTGCAATGTGCAAATTAACCAGTGTTATCTACCTACAACGTTTTACTGGATTGTGCACCAAGAATTGGTCAGTGTAGTCTATTTACAACGTTTTATTGGATTGTGGACCACGCATTGGTCAGTGCAATCTGTTTACAATGTTTTATTGGATTGTGCACCAAGCATTGGTCAGTGCAGTCTATTTACAATGTTTTATTGGATTGTGGACCAAGCATTGGTCAGTGTAGTCTATTTACAACGTGTTATTGGATTGTGGACCACGCATTGGTCAGTGCAATCTGTTTACAATGTTTTATTGGATTGTGCACCAAGCATTGGTCAGTGTAGTCTATTTACAACGTTTTATTGGATTGTGCACCAAGCATTGGTCAGTGCAATCTATTTACAATGTTTTATTGGATTGTGGACCAAGCATTGGTCAGTGTAGTCTATTTACAACGTTTTATTGGATTGTGGACCACGCATTGGTCAGTGCAATCTGTTTACAATGTTTTATTGGATTGTGCACCAAGCATTGGTCAGTGCAGTCTATTTACAATGTTTTATTGGATTGTGGACCAAGCATTGGTCAGTGTAGTCTATTTACAACGTTTTATTGGATTGTGGACCACGCATTGGTCAGTGCAATCTGTTTACAATGTTTTATTGGATTGTGCACCAAGCATTGGTCAGTGTAGTCTATTTACAACGTTTTATTGGATTGTGCACCAAGCATTGGTCAGTGCAGTCTATTTACAATGTTTTATTGGATTGTGGACCAAGCATTGGTCAGTGTAGTCTATTTACAACGTTTTATTGGATTGTGGACCACGCATTGGTCAGTGCAATCTGTTTACAATGTTTTATTGGATTGTGCACCAAGCATTGGTCAGTGCAGTCTATTTACAATGTTTTATTGGATTGTGGACCAAGCATTGGTCAGTGTAGTCTATTTACAACGTTTTATTGGATTGTGGACCACGCATTGGTCAGTGCAATCTGTTTACAATGTTTTATTGGATTGTGCACCAAGCATTGGTCAGTGCAATCTGTTTACAACGTTTTATTGGATTGTGGACCACGCATTGGTCAGTGTAGTCTATTTACAACGTTTTATTGGATTGTGCACCAAGCATTGGTCAGTGTAGTCTATTTACAACGTTTTATTGAATTGTGGACCACGCATTGGTCAGTGCAATTTGTTTACAATGTTTTATTGGATTGTGCACCAAGCATTGGTCAGTGCAGTCTATTTACAATGTTTTATTGGATTGTGGACCAAGCATTGGTCAGTGTAGTCTATTTACAACGTTTTATTGGATTGTGGACCACGCATTGGTCAGTGCAATCTGTTTACAATGTTTTATTGGATTGTGGACCAAGCATTGGTCAGTGTAGTCTATTTACAACGTTTTATTGGATTGTGGACCACGCATTGGTCAGTGCAATCTGTTTACAATGTTTTATTAGATTGTGGACCAAGCATTGGTCAGTGTAGTCTATTTACAACGTTTTATTGGATTGTGCACCAAGCATTGGTCAGTGCAGTCTATTTACAATGTTTTATTGGATTGTGGACCAAGCATTGGTCAGTGTAGTCTATTTACAACGTTTTATTGGATTGTGGACCACGCATTGGTCAGTGCAATCTGTTTACAATGTTTTATTGGATTGTGCACCAAGCATTGGTCAGTGCAGTCTATTTACAATGTTTTATTGGATTGTGGACCAAGCATTGGCCAATCACGCATTGGCCAATGTAGTCTATCCACAACTTACTATTACATTATGCACCAAGTAATTGTTAGTGTAGTAGTCTATTTACAACGTCTATTAACAACATGTTATAACGCATTTGACAAAAGTCCTACAATCCGATTGTTTGGCGTTCAAACCTTTGCGGCTATTAGATAATGCATAGCCCGTCGCAAATCCATTCATGTGACGTTCAACAACTATGAAATACGTTAAGAACGGTTTAATCAGACTGTGTATTGAAATTTCGACGTTTGCGACGGTATATCAGTGTTTTGCGGTCGCACATGTGTGTAACGGCACCGCCAACGCGTTCAAATTAAAATGCAAGAGGCCCTTTTTCCAATTTGGGTGGGTTATTAAGGGACTCGAGGCACAACAATTGTATAATATAGGTTTTGACGGCCTGTAGATGAGCCCCTTTATGCAAGCGGTCAAAACTCATTTGATATAATTGGTGTGTCTCGAGTCCTTAAATAACCATACTAAATTAGAACTAGGAGTTGTTTTTAGTAAAAACAGATATCTTCCCTACAGGAGAATTGGCCATAAATCCTCCAAAATTCATTCAATTGGAACACGACGAAAACATGTGCAACCAAGTTACATGGAAATCCAGGAAGCGGATCAGGAGAAGTAGTCGGGACAAAGCTTATGTATTAAAACATTTAAAGGGCCATAACTCCAACAAAAATCATTCCAAACGAACAAGACAATGATATCAGCAACTAGATTTTGTTGAAAGCCGAATGGTGGTTGAGGAGAATTAGGCTGGACAAACTTTGTGTATTAAAACGTTTTAAAGAGCCACAACTCCACCAAATATCATTCAACCGGAACACAACAACGACATGCGCAACTAGGCTTGGTACTGTTCATTCCAGCAAAGTGTCACTAAAATCCAAGCAGAGGGTCTGGAAAACTAGTCCGGATAAAGTTTGTGTATAAGGGGCCATAACTCTGTCAAAAATCATTAAACCGGAACATGATAATGACTTGCGTTACTAGGCTTGTTACTGGTCATTTCTGCTAAGTTTCGTTGAAATCTGACAGGGGTTCAGCAGAACTAGTCCGGACAAAGTTTGTTTAATGAAACCTTTAAAAGGTCATAACTCTGCCGAAACTCTTTCAACCGGAACACGGTGATGATATGCACAACTAGGCTCGGTACTGTTCATCCTTGCCAAGCTTCGTTGAAATTCGGCCAGGGGCTTAGCAGAACTAGTCCGGACAAAGTGTGTGTATTAAAACTTGTAAAGGGTCATAACACTGTCAACATTCTTTCAATCGGAACACGGTGATGATATGCACAACTAGGCTTGGTACTGATCATCCCAGCAAAGGTTTGTTGAAAAACTTCAAAACGAAGACCTTATCATAACAATCTGGTAAGGTTTGCTAGAGTGTTAACACATTTGTCAATAATGCGAGGGCAATAACTTCGGTGGTACTGGTCCGATCTGACTGGGTTTCGACTTTGAGCGAGCTTACATCAATATCAACAATCTGGAAACATTTTTCAATAATTCAAGGTCCATACCTTCGGTAGAGAACTCCTCTAAAACATCTGCAGCCTCTCAAACTTTTGTCCTTTTAAATAAGCCTCATGTGGCTCCCAATCCTTTTGTGGCTTCCAAGCCTAACACTCTTTGCGGTTGACTGTTTGTGGTTGACTGACGTCTTTGAATACTACTTTTCCAGTTCGATTTATATATCTATATTTAAAGGCAGATTACCAATTGTTATAGAGAACTTTTTAGATGATAAACAGTTTTGTGTCCGAATAGATTCAACCCTCTCTGAAATTCATGAACATGAGATGGGTGTGCCTCAGGCCAGCATACTCTCTGTTACCCTTTTTAATATAAACATATAACAGTAAATGCATCAATCCTGGTGTGGATTGTTCTCTATATGTGTTAAATTTTATCGTGCAAAAAGAGACAATTACAACACTCAATAAGCAGTCTCAACAGTCTTACAAACAGTCTCAATAAGCTTCAGACTTAGTCTGATGAAAATGGTTCTAAATTTTCTAAATCTATACCTAATAGGATGCACTTTTGTCAACTACGTAAACATCATGAAGACCCTTCAACACTGGATGGGTCACCAATACCACTAGTGGATGAGACAAAATTGCTTGGTCTTAATTTTGACCGTAAATTAACGTTTATACCACACCTTAAATACTTGAAGGCCAAATGCCTTAAAGCTCCTAATTTACTTAAAATTGTTGCAAACAATAATTGGGGAGCCGATCGAAAAGTCCTCTTACGACTTTATAGAACTCTCATCAGATCCAAGCTGGGCTACGGCTCAATAGTATATGGATCGGCTCGCAAGTCAATATTTGTAGATGCTCGATCATATACATAGTCAAGGCATACGACTCGCTTTAGTTGCTTTTTGTACATCACCAGCCGAAAGTCAATATGTTGAAGCTGAGCAACCATCCCTGTATCATCGACGGGACAAATTAGTCCTTCAGTATGCCATTAAATTACAATCTAACCCTTTAAACCCAACTTCCGATTTTTGATCGAAAACCGAAGGCCATTTGGCCATTTGGTCTTCGTATTAAACCACAATTAAGAGACACTGAAATCGACCTAAATTTGATTGCCAAATAGAAAGTACCGCAAATTCCACCGTGGACTTGGAAACACCAACAACTATTTTTTATCTTTATAATAGTAACAAATCCAATACAGACAATACAGACCTTACGATCTTTCAAAGCAAATTGAATGAAATTAAATCGAAATACAGTAACTTTCAACATATATACACAAATAGTTTTAAAGATGGAGATAAGGTAGCTGCAGCAGCTGTTGTTCACAAACACAGCATAAAGAGTCGCCTGCCTGACAAGGCCTCTATCTTTTCAGTTGAACTTAAGGCAATTAAACTATATTCAGGAATCTTAGGATGACCATTTTGTAATCTTTTCTGATTCCCTTTCATCTCTCCAAGCCCTGGTTAATGCGAAACATGATAACCCAGGTTGTGCTTCAACTTTTAGAAAGTACAATTATTTTATAGTTTATAATGTTATTATTTTCTGCTGGCTTCCAAGCCATGCAGGAATACGTGGTAAGGATAGAACTGATAGTGCTGCTAAAGCAGCATTAGGTTTACTAATGTCAAATTACCTTATAATGATTTTAAAAGTTGTATTAACACATAAATTCGAAACTCTTGGCAAGTCGGTTGAAATTTTTCAGCTAACAATAAACTCCATTCAATTAAACCGTTATTCGGAGAATGGCGTTCTTCTAGTAGACCCATTCGTCGAGAATAAATTTTCCTAGCCCGGTGCAGGATAGGCATACACGTTTTACTCATTCATATTATTACAAGGTGAACAATTATCAGAATTTATATCCACCTTTGCACCGTTAACGGTCAAACACATCTTGTTGAATGTGTAGACTTTGATCATATGCGTCAAAGGTACTACAATGTTAATACTATGAAAGAGTTATTTAATACTATATATTTTAGTCTTGTTTTAGATTTATTGTAAGAAATCATTACTATATAAATCATGATAATATGTTCTTATATATATTTACTTGTTTATATACCCGTTGACGGGCATTTGTTGATTTACATATATAGTTTATATTACTACCATATCATACCTTATTTGTAATAGTTTTTATCTTTATATTTTTACATTAATGTTTAATTTAATACAAAATTTCTTCATATTTTTATCATTGTTTGCGCCAAATAGGACATATTTATGTGTCGACGTGCCGTAAAACACCATTCATTTAATATGTATTGGCATTCACACTAGCGTTCGTTTAGTACTGGGTGGCGTCTGTAACAGACGCACCGACTACAAATCAAACAGCGTTATTACTTAATCGAATTTTGAGTATTTAGGACCTTTTGTGGAAACCGGTGAATTCATTTTAAGTTTTGAGTTTTCCCAATATGATCTCATTGCGAAATATTGGAGATTTATGCAAATCGTTTGTTCATAATACGTACGACCACCCCCAGTCGGATAACCTTTACGCGCTCTGCGTTTATACCACAACACGAATACTTTTCGCTCAGGTTCCGCGGGGGCGGTCCAATCAATGCCATGCGCGCTTCTCTGAATTGTATTAGTAACCATATTCAATTCAAACAGGCTCTGTTCATTACAACCCCAGTTCGGATTTGCACATTCAAAACCTCCACTACCCCAACCAACCACCCTACCGAAAAAATGCACACTATGCCATAGCGCTTGTTTTCAAATTGACTTTATTCTACTTCTCAAGTAGCGGATAATCGGCGAAATCGCCATAGCTTATTAAAAATAAATGTACCAATAAGATTATATAAACACGATTAATGTTTTTAAGAGCAAAACTGTATAATGTTCACAACTATCCATCTCTCCAAATTTAACTTCGATCGATAAAAAAACACCCTAACACCAAATCATCTTCAAGTATAAAATGTGTTTGTTCGTGTGTTTTTGATTGTTTTTCATTTTTAGTCTTTCATTATCGCGTTTCTCCTTTTCTAATTGCTTATTATTACTTGTATTTGTCCCCTACCGGTATAACTTGAGTGTGACTGAT
>JAWPHD010020749.1:0-30641 GCA_037043455.1 Cyrtodaria siliqua | reverse complement strand
TATTCAGTTCTAACACATATATATTCAGTTCTTACACATATATATTCAGTTCTTACAGATATATATTCCGTTCTTACACATATATATTCAGTTCTTACACATATATATTCCATTCTTACGCATATATATTCCGTCCTTACACATATATATTCAGTTCTTACGCATATATGTTCAGTTCTTACACATATATATTCAGTCTTTACACAAATATATTCAGTTCTAACACATATATATTCCGCTCTTACACAAATATATTCAGTTCTTACACATATATATTCCGTTCTTACGCATATAAATTCCGATCCTACGCATATATATTCAGTTCTTACACATATATATTCAGTTCTTACACATATATATTCAGTTCTTACGCATATATATTCAGTATTTACACATATATATTCAGTTCTTACACATATATATGTATTTCTTACACATATATATTCCATTCTAATGCATATATATTCCGTTCTTACACATATATATTCCGTTCTTACGCATATATATTCCGATCTTACGCATATATATTCAGTTCTTACACATATATATTCAGTTCTTACACATATATATTCAGTTCTTACGCATATATATTCAGTATTTACACATATATATTCAGTTCTTACACATATATATTCAGTTCTTACACATATATATATATTTCTTACACATATATATTCCATTCTTACGCATATATATTCCGTTCTTACAAATATATATTCAGTTCTAATACATATATATTCCGTTCTTACACATATATATTCCATTCTTACGCATATATATTCCGTTCTTACGCATATATATTCCGTTCTTACACATATATATTCAGTTCTTACACATATATATTCAGTTCTTACACATATATATTCAGTTCTTACGCATATATATTCAGTATTTACACATATATATTCAGTTCTTACACATATATATGTATTTCTTACACATATATATTCCATTCTTACGCATATATATTCCGTTCTTACACATATATATTCAGTTCTAATACATAAATATTCCGTTCTTACGCATATATATTCCGTTCTTACGCATATATATTCCGCATATATATTCCGTTCTTACGCATATATATTCCGTTCTTACGCATATATATTCAGTTCTTACTCATATATATTCAGTTCATACACATATATATTCAGTTCTTACACATATATATTCTGTTCTTACACATATATATTCCGTTCTTACGCATATATATTCCGTTTTTACGCATATATATTCCGTTCTTACGCATATATATTTAGTTCTTACGCATATATATTCCGTTCTTACACATATATATTCAGTTCTTACACATATATATTCAATTCATACGCATATATATTACGATCTTACGCATATATATTCAGTTCTTACACATATATATTCAGTTCTTACACATATATATTCCATTCTTACGCATATATATTCCGTTCTTACAAATATATATTCAGTTCTAATACATATATATTCCGTTCTTAGGCATATATATTCCGTTCTTACGCATATATATTCCGTTCTTACGCATATATATTCCGTTCTTACGCATATATATTCCGTTCTTACACATATATATTCAGTTCTTACACATATATATTCAGTTCTTACAGATATATATTCAGTTCTTACGCATATATATTCAGTATTTACACATATATATTCAGTTCTTACACATATATATATGTATTTCTTACACATATATATTCCATTCTTACGCAAATATATTCCGTTCTTACACATATATATTCAGTTCTAATACATAAATATTCCGTTCTTACGCATATATATTCCGTTCTTACGCATATATATTCCGTTCTTAAGCATATATATTCCGTTCTTACGCATATATATTCAGTTCTTACTCATATATATTCAGTTCATACACATATATATTCAGTTCTTACACATATATATTCTGTTCTTACACATATATATTCCGTTCTTACGCATATATATTCCGTTTTTACGCATATATATTCCGTTCTTACGCATATATATTTAGTTCTTACGCATATATATTCCGTTCTTACACATATATATTCAGTTCTTACACATATATATTCAGTTCATACGCATATATATTACGATCTTACGCATATATATTCAGTTCTTACACATATATATTCAGTTCTTACACATATATATTCGGTTCTTACACATATATATTCAGTTCTTACACATATATATTCAGTTCTTACACATATATATTCAGTTCTTACACATATATATTCCGTTCTTACGCATATATATTCAGTATTTATACATATATATTCAGTTCTTACACATATATATTCAGTTCTCACACATATATATTTATTTCTTACACATATATATTTCATTCTTACGCATATATATTCCGTTCTTACACATATATATTCTGTTCTAATACATATATATTCCGTTCTTACGCATATATATTCCGTTCTTAGGCATATATATTCCGTTCTTACGCATATATATTCCGTTCTTATGCATATATATTCCGTTCTTACGCATATATATTCAGTTCTTACACATATATATTCAGTTCTTACACATATATATTCAGTTCTTACAGATATATATTCAGTTCTTACAAATATATATTCCGTTCTTACGCATATATATTCCGTTCTTACGCATATATATTCCGTTCTTACGCATATATATTCTGATCTTACGCATATATATTCAGTTCTTACACATATATATTCCATTCTTACGCATATATATTCCGTCCTTACACATATATATTCAGTTCTTACACATATATATTCAGTTCTTACGCATATATATTCCGTTCTTACGCATATATATTCCATTCTTACGCATATATTCAGTTCTTGCACATATATATTCAGTTCTTACACATATATATTCAGTTCTTACACCTATATATTCAGTTCTTACACATATATATTCCGTCCTTACACATATATATTCAGTTCGTACACATATATATTCAGTTCTTACACATATATATTCCGTTCTTACGCATATAAATTCAGTTCTTACACATATATATTCCGTTCTTACGCATATATATTCAGTTCTTACACATATATATTCAGTTCTTACACATATATATTCAGTTCTTACACATATATATTCAGTTCTTACACATATATATTCCATTCTTACGCATATATATTCCGTCCTTACACATATATATTCAGTTCTTACACATATATATTCCGTTCTTACGCATATATATTTCGTTTTTACGCATATATATTCCGTTCTTACGCATATATATTCCATTCTTACGCATATATATTCAGTTCTTACACATATATATTCAGTTCTTACACATATATATTCAGTTCTTACAGATATATATTCCGTTCTTACACATATATATTCAGTTCTTACACATATATATTCCATTCTTACGCATATATATTCCGTCCTTACACATATATATTCAGTTCTTACGCATATATGTTCAGTTCTTACACATATATATTCAGTCTTTACACAAATATATTCAGTTCTAACACATATATATTCAGTTCTTACACATATATATTCAGTTCTTACAGATATATATTCCGTTCTTACACATATATATTCAGTTCTTACACATATATATTCCGTTCTTACGCATATATATTCCGTTCTTACGCATATATATTCCGTTCTTACGCATATATATTCCATTCTTACGCATATATATTCAGTTCTTACACCTATATATTCAGTTCTTACGCATATATATTCCGTTCTTACGCATATATATTCCGATCTTACGCTTATATATTCCATTCTTACGCATATATATTCAGTTCTTACACATATATATTCAGTTCTTACACATATATATTCAGTTCTTACGCATATATATTCCGTTCTTACGCATATATATTCCGATCTTACGCATATATATTCCGTTCTTACGCCTATATACTCCATTCTTACGCATATATATTCCGTCCTTACACATATATATTCAGTTCTAATACATAAATATTCCGTTCTTACGCATATATATTCCGTTCTTACGCATATATATTCCGTTCTTAAGCATATATATTCCGTTCTTACGCATATATATTCAGTTCTTACTCATATATATTCAGTTCATACACATATATATTCAGTTCTTACACATATATATTCTGTTCTTACACATATATATTCCGTTCTTACGCATATATATTCCGTTTTTACGCATATATATTCCGTTCTTACGCATATATATTTAGTTCTTACGCATATATATTCCGTTCTTACACATATATATTCAGTTCTTACACATATATATTCAGTTCTTACGCATATATATTCAGTATTTACACATATATATTCAGTTCTTACACATATATATTCAGTTCTTACACATATATATTTATTTCTTACACATATATATTCCATTCTTACGCATATATATTCCGTTCTTACAAATATATATTCAGTTCTAATACATATATATTCCGTTCTTTGGCATATATATTCCGTTCTTACGCATATATATTCCGTTCTTACGCATATATATTCCGTTCTTACGCATATATATTCCGTTCTTACACATATATATTCAGTTCTTACACATATATATTCAGTTCTTACACATATATATTCAGTTCTTACGCATATATATTCAGTATTTACACATATATATTCAGTTCTTACACATATATATGTATTTCTTACGCATATATATTCCATTCTTACGCATATATATTCAGTTCTTACACCTATATATTCAGTTCTTACGCATATATATTCCGTTCTTACGCATATATATTCCGATCTTACGCTTCTATATTCCATTCTTACGCATATATATTCAGTTCTTACACATATATATTCAGTTCTTACACATATATATTCAGTTCTTACGCATATATATTCCGTTCTTACGCATATATATTCCGATCTTACGCATATATATTCCGTTCTTACGCCTATATACTCCATTCTTACGCATATATATTCCGTCCTTACACATATATATTCAGTTCTTACACATATATATTCCGTTCTTACGCATATATATTCCGTTCTTACGCATATATATTCCATTCTTACGCATATATATTCAGTTCTTACACATATATATTCAGTTCTTACACATATATATTCAGTTCTTACACCTATATATTCCGTTCTTACACATATATATTCAGTTCTTACACATATATATTCAGTTCTTACACATATATATTCCATTCTTACGCATATATATTCCGTTCTTACACAAATATATTCAGTTCTTACACATATATATTCCGTTCTTACGCATATATATTCCGATCTTACGCATATATATTCAGTTCTTACACATATATATTCAGTTCTTACACATATATATTCAGTTCTTACACATATATATTCCATTCTTACGCATATATATTCCGTTCTTACACAAATATATTTCGTTCTTACACAAATATATTCAGTTCTTACACATATATATTCCGTTCTTACGCATATATATTCCGATCTTACGCATATATATATTCAGTTCTTACACATATATATTCAGTTCTTACACATATATATTCAGTTCTTACGCATATATATTCAGTATTTACACATATATATTCAGTTCTTACACATATATATGTATTTCTTACACATATATATTCCATTCTTACGCATATATATTCCGTTCTTACACATATATATTCCGTTCTTACGCATATATATTCCGATCTTACGCATATATATTCAGTTCTTACACATATATATTCAGTTCTTACACATATATATTCAGTTCTTACGCATATATATTCAGTATTTACACATATATATTCAGTTCTTACACATATATATTCAGTTCTTACACATATATATTTATTTCTTACACATATATATTCCATTCTTACGCATATATATTCCGTTCTTACAAATATATATTCAGTTCTAATACATATATATTCCGTTCTTTGGCATATATATTCCGTTCTTACGCATATATATTCCGTTCTTACGCATATATATTCCGTTCTTACGCATATATATTCCGTTCTTACGCATATATATTCAGTTCTTACACATATATATTCAGTTCTTACACATATATATTCAGTTCTTACGCATATATATTCAGTATTTACACATATATATTCAGTTCTTACACATATATATGTATTTCTTACACATATATATTCCATTCTTACGCATATATATTCCGTTCTTACACATATATATTCAGTTCTAATACATAAATATTCCGTTCTTACGCATATATATTCCGTTCTTACGCATATATATTCCGTTCTTACGCATATATATTCCGTTCTTACGCATATATATTCAGTTCTTACTCATATATATTCAGTTCATACACATATATATTCAGTTCTTACACATATATATTCTGTTCTTACACATATATATTCCGTTCTTACGCATATATATTCCGTTTTTACGCATATATATTCCGTTCTTACGCATATATATTTAGTTCTTACGCATATATATTGCGTTCTTACACATATATATTCAGTTCTTACACATATATATTCAGTTCATACGCATATATATTACGATCTTACGCATATATATTCGGTTCTTACACATATATATTCAGTTCTTACACATATATATTCAGTTCTTACACATATATATTCAGTTCTTACACATATATATTCCGTTCTTACGCATATATATTCAGTATTTATACATATATATTCAGTTCTTACACATATATATTCAGTTCTCACACATATATATTTATTTCTTACACATATATATTTCATTCTTACGCATATATATTCCGTTCTTACACATATATATTCTGTTCTAATACATATATATTCCGTTCTTACGCATATATATTCCGTTCTTACGCATATATATTCCGTTCTTACGCATATATATTCCGTTCTTATGCATATATATTCCGTTCTTACGCATATATATTCAGTTCTTACACATATATATTCAGTTCTTACACATATATATTCAGTTCTTACAGATATATATTCAGTTCTTACAAATATATATTCCGTTCTTACGCATATATATTCCGTTCTTACGCATATATATTCCGTTCTTACGCATATATATTCTGATCTTACGCATATATATTCAGTTCTTACACATATATATTCCATTCTTACGCATATATATTCCGTCCTTACACATATATATTCAGTTCTTACACATATATATTCCGTTCTTACGCATATATATTCCGTTCTTACGCATATATATTCCATTCTTACGCATATATTCAGTTCTTACACATATATATTCAGTTCTTACGCATATATATTCCGTTCTTACGCATATATATTCCGATCTTACGCATATATATTCCGTTCTTACGCATATATATTCCATTCTTACGCATATATCTTAAGTTCTTACGCATATATATTCAGTTCGTACACATATATATTCAGTTCTTACACATATATATTCCGTTCTTACGCATATATATTCAGTTATTACACATATATATTCCGTTCTTACGCATATATATTCAGTACTTACACATATATATTCAGTTCTTACACATATATATTCAGTTCTTACACATATATATTCCATTCTTACGCATATATATTCCGTCCCTACACTTATATATTCAGTTCTTACACATATATATTCCGTTCTTACGCATATATATTTCGTTTTTACGCATATATATTCCGTTCTTACGCATATATATTCCATTCTTACGCATATATATTCAGTTCTTACACATATATATTCAGTTCTTACACATATATATTCAGTTCTAACACATATATATTCAGTTCTTACACATATATATTCAGTTCTTACAGATATATATTCCGTTCTTACACATATATATTCAGTTCTTACACATATATATTCCATTCTTACGCATATATATTCCGTCCTTACACATATATATTCAGTTCTTACACATATATATTCCGTTCTTACGCATATATATTCCGTTCTTACGCATATATATTCCGTTCTTACGCATATATATTCCATTCTTACGCATATATTCAGTTCTTACACATATATGTTCAGTTCTTACGCATATATATTCCGTTCTTACGCATATATATTCCGTTCTTACGCATATATATTTAGTTCTTACACATATATATTCAGTTCTTACACATATATATTCAGTTCTTACGCATATATATTCAGTTCTTACGCATATATTCAGTTCTTACACATATATATTCAGTTCTAACACATATATATTCCGTTCTTACGCATATATATTCCGTTCTTACGCATATATATTCCGTTCTTACGCATATATATTCCGTTCTTACGCATATATATTTAGTTCTTACACATATATATTCAGTTCTTACACATATATATTCCGTTCTTACGCATATATATTCAGTTCTTACACATATATATTCCGTTCTAACGCATATATATTCCGTTCTTACGCATATATATTCCGTTCTTACGCATATATATTTAGTTCTTACACATATATATTCAGTTCTTACACATATATATTCCGTTCTTACGCATATATATTCAGTTCTTACGCATATATTTAGTTCTTACACATATATATTCAGTTCCAACACATATATATTCAGTTCTTACACATATATATTCAGTTCTTACACATATATATTCCATTCTTACCCATATATATTCCGTCCTTACACATATATATTCAGTTCTTACACATATATATTCCGTTCTTACGCATATATATTCCGTTCTTACGCATATATATTCCGTTCTTACGCATATATATTTAGTTCTTACACATATATATTCAGTTCTTACACATATATATTCCGTTCTTACGCATATATATTCAGTTCTTACGCATATATTTAGTTCTTACACATATATATTCAGTTCTAACACATATATATTCAGTTCTTACACATATATATTCATTTCTTACAGATATATATTCCGTTCTTACACATATATATTCAGTTCTTACACATATATATTCCATTCTTACCCATATATATTCCGTCCTTACACATATATATTCAGTTCTTACACATATATATTCCGTTCTTACGCATATATATTCCGTTCTTACGCATATATATTCCGTTCTTACGCATATATATTCCGTTCCTACGCATATATATTCCGTTCTTACGCATATATATTCCATTCTTACGCATATATATGCAGTTCTTACACATACATATTCAGTTCTTACACATATATATTCATTTCTAACACATATATATTCAGTTCTTACACATATATATTCAGTTCTTACACATATATATTCCGTTCTTACACATATATATTCAGTTCTTACACATATATATTCCATTCTTACGACATATATATTCCGTCCTGACACATATATATTCAGTTCTTACACATATATATTCCGTTTTTACGCATATATATTCCGTTCTTACGCATATATATTCCGTTCTTACGCATATATATTCCGTTCTTACGCATATATTCAGTTCTTACACATATATATTCAGTTCTTACGCATATATATTCCGTTCTTACGCATATATATTCCGATCTTAGGCATACATATTCAGTTCTTACACATATATATTCAGTTCTTACACATATATATTCAGTACTTACACATATATATTCAGATCTTACACATATATATTCAGTTCTTACACATATATATTCAGTTCTTAGGCATATATATTCAGTTCTTACGCATATATTCAGTTCTTACGCATATATATTCAGTTCTTACGCATATATATTCAGTTCTTACACATATATATTCCGTTCTTACGCATATATATTCCGTTCTTACACATATATATTCAGTTCTTACCCATATATATTCCATTCTTACGCATATATATTCCGTACTTACACATATATATTCAGTTCTTACACATATATATTCCGTTCTAACGCATATATATTCCGTTCTTACGCATATATATTCAGTTCTTACACATATATATTCAGTTCTTACACATATATATTCAGTTCTTACACCTATATATTCAGTTCTTACACATATATATTCAGTTCTTACTCATATATTCAGTTCTTACACATATATATTCAGTTCTAACACATATATATTCAGTTCTTACGCATATATATTCAGTTCTTACTCATATATTCAGTTCTTACACATATATATTCAGTTCTAACACATATATATTCAGTTCTTACACATATATATTCAGTTCTTACGCATATATATTCAGTTCTTACACATATATATTCAGTTCTTACGCATATATATTCAGTTCTTACGCATATATTCAGTTCTTACACATATATATTCAGTTCTAACACATATATATTCAGTTCTTACAGATATATATTCAGTTCTTACAGATATATATTCCGTTCTTACACATATATATTCAGTTCTTACACATATATATTCCATTCTTACGCATATATATTCCGTCCTTACACATATATATTCAGTTCTTACACATATATATTCCGTTCTTACGCATATATATTCCGTTCTTACGCATATATATTCCGTTCTTACGCATATATATTTCATTCTTACGCATATATTCAGTTCTTACACATATATATTCAGTTCTTACACATATATATTCAGTTCTTACGCATATATATTCAGTTCTTACGCATATATATTCCGATCTTACGCATATATATTCCGTTCTTACACATATATATTCAGTTCTTACACATATATATTCCATTCTTACGCATATATATTCCGTTCTTACGCATATATATTTAGTTCTTACACATATATATTCAGTTCTTACACATATATATTCAGTTCTTACGCATATATATTCAGTTCTTACACATATATATTCAGTTCTTACATATATATATTCCATTCTTACGCATATATATTCCGTCCTTACACATATATATTCAGTTCTTACACATATATATTCCGTTCTTACGCATATATATTCCGTTCTTATGCATATATATTCCGTTCTTACGCATATATATTCCGTCCTTACACATATATATTCAGTTCTTACACATATATATTCCGTTCTTACGCATATATATTCCGTTCTTATGCATATATATTCCGTTATTACGCATATATATTCCGTTCTTACGCATATATATTCCATTCTTACGCATATATATTCAGTTCTTACACATATATATTCAGTTCTAACACATATATATTCAGTTCTTACACATATATATTCAGTTCTTACAGATATATATTCCGTTCTTACACATATATATTTAGTTCTTACACATATATATTCCATTCTTACGCATATATATTCCGTCCTTACACATATATATTCAGTTCTTTCACATATATATTCCGTTCTTACGCATATATATTCCGTTCTTACGCATATATATTCCGTTCTTACGCATATATATTCCATTCTTACGCATATATTCAGTTCTTACACATATATATTCAGTTCTTACGCATATATATTCCGTTCTTACGCATATATATTCCGATCTTACGCATATATATTCAGTTCTTACACATATATATTCAGTTCTTACACATATATATTCAGTACTTACACATATATATTCAGATCTTACACATATATATTCAGTTCTTACACATATATATTCAGTTCTTACGCATATATATTCAGTTATTACGCATATATTCAGTTCTTACGCATATATATTCAGTTCTTACGCATATATATTCAGTTCTTACACATATATATTCCGTTCTTACGCATATATATTCCGTTCTTACACATATATATTCAGTTCTTACACATATATATTCCATTCTTACGCATATATATTCCGTCCTTACACATATATATTCAGTTCTTACACATATATATTCCGTTCTTACGCATATATATTCCGTTCTTACGCATATATATTCCATTCTTACGCATATATATTCAGTTCTTACACATATATATTCCGTTCTTACGCATATATATTCCGTTCTTACACATATATATTCAGTTCTTACACATATATATTCCATTCTTACGCATATATATTCAGTTCTTACACATATATATTCAGTTCTTACACATATATATTCAGTTCTTACACATATATATTCCATTTTTACGCATATATATTCCATTCTTACACATATATATTCAGTTCTTACACATATATATTCCGTTCTTACGCATATATATTCAGTTCTTACGCATATATTTTCTGATCTTACGTATATATATTCAGTTTTTACACATATATATTCAGTTCTTACACATATATATTCAGTTCTTACGCATATATATTCAGTATTTACACATATATATTCAGTTCTTACACATATATATTCAGTTCTAACACATATATATTCAGTTCTTACACATATATATTTATTTCTCACGCATATATATTCCGTTCTTACGCATATATATTCCGTTCTTACACATATATATTCAGTTCTTACGCATATATATTCCGTTCTTACGCATATATATTCCGTTCTACGCATATATATTCCGTTCTTACACATATATATTCAGTTCTTACACATATATATTCAGTTCTTACACATATATATTCAGTTCTTACGCATATATATTCAGTATTTACACATATATATTCAGTTCTTACACATATATATTCAGTTCTTACACATATATATTCAGTTCTTACACATATATATTTATTTCTTACACATATATATTCCGTTCTTACACATATATATTCAGTTCTAATACATATATATTCCGTTCTTACGCATATATATTCCGTTCTTACGCATATATATTCCGTTCTTACGCATATATATTCCGTTCTTACGCATATATATTCCGTTCTTACGCATATATATTTAGTTCTTACGCATATATATTCCGTTCTCACTCATATATATTCAGTTCTTACACATATATATTCAGTTCTTACACATATATATTCAGTTCTTACACATATATATTCAGTTCTTACACATATATATTCAGTTCTTACTCAAATATATTCAGTTCATACACATATATATTCAGTTCTTACACATATATATTCCGTTCTTACACATATATATTCAGTTCTTACACATATATATTCCGTTCTTACGCATATATATTCCGTTCTTACGCATATATATGCCGTTCTTACGCATATATATATAGTTCTTACGCATATATATTCCGTTCTTACACATATAAATTCAGTTCTTACACATATATATTCAGTTCTTACGCATATATATTCCATTCTTACGCATATATATTCAGTTCTTACACATATATATTCAGTGCTTACACATATATATTCAGTTCTTACACCTATATATTCAGTTCTTACTCATATATATTCAGTTCTTACACATATATATTCAGTTCTTACACATATATATTCCATTCTTACGCATATATATTCCGTTCTTACACATATATATTCAGTTCTTACACATATATATTCCGTTCTTACGCATATATATTCAGTTCTTACGCATATATATTCCGATCGTACGCATATATATTCAGTTCTTACACATATATATTCAGTTCTTACACATATATATTCAGTTCTTACGCATATATATTCAGTATTTACACATATATATTCAGTTCTTACACATATATATTCAGTTCTTACACATATATATTCAGTTCTTACACATATATATTTATTTCTTACGCATATATATTCCGTTCTTACGCATATATATTCCGTTCTTACACATATATATTCAGTTCTTACGCATATATATTCCGTTCTTACGCATATATATTCCGTTCTTACGCATATATATTCCGTTCTTACACATATATATTCAGTTCTTACACATATATATTCAGTTCTTACACATATATATTCAGTTCTTACGCATATATATTCAGTATTTACACATATATATTCCATTCTTACGCATATATATTCCGTTCTTACACATATATATTCAGTTCTTACACATATATATTCCGTTCTTACGCATATATATTCAGTTCTTACGCATATATATTCCGATCTTACGCATATATATTCAGTTCTTACACATATATATTCAGTTCTTACACATATATATTCAGTTCTTACGCATATATATTCAGTATTTACACATATATATTCAGTTCTTACACATATATATTCAGTTCTTACACATATATATTCAGTTCTTACACATATATATTTATTTCTTACGCATATATATTCCGTTCTTACGCATATATATTCCGTTCTTACACATATATATTCAGTTCTTACGCATATATATTCCGTTCTTACGCATATATATTCCGTTCTTACGCATATATATTCCGTTCTTACACATATATATTCAGTTCTTACACATATATATTCAGTTCTTACACATATATATTCAGTTCTTACGCATATATATTCAGTATTTACACATATATATTCAGTTCTTACACATATATATTCAGTTCTTATACATATATATTCAGTTCTTACACATATATATTTATTTCTTACACATATATATTCCATTCTTACACATATATATTCAGTTCAAATACATATATATTCCGTTCTTACGCATATATATTCCGTTCTTACGCATATATATTCCGTTCTTACGCATATATATTCCGTTCTTACGCATATATATTCCGTTCTTACGCATATATATTCCGTTCTTACGCATATATATTCCGTTCTTACACATATATATTCAGTTCTTACACATATATATTCCGTTCTTACGCATATATATTCAGTTCTTACGCATATATATTCCGATCTTACGCATATATATTCAGTTCTTACACATATATATTCAGTTCTTACACATATATATTCAGTTCTTACGCATATATATTCAGTATTTACACATATATATTCAGTTCTTACACATATATATTCAGTTCTTACACATATATATTCAGTTCTTACACATATATATTTATTTCTTACGCATATATATTCCGTTCTTACGCATATATATTCCGTTCTTACACATATATATTCAGTTCTTACGCATATATATTCCGTTCTTACGCATATATATTCCGTTCTTACGCATATATATTCCGTTCTTACACATATATATTCAGTTCTTACACATATATATTCAGTTCTTACACATATATATTCAGTTCTTACGCATATATATTCAGTATTTACACATATATATTCAGTTCTTACACATATATATTCAGTTCTTACACATATATATTTAGTTCTTACGCATATATATTCCGTTCTTACTCATATATATTCAGTTCTTACACATATATATTCAGTTCTTACACATATATATTCAGTTCTTACACATATTTATTCAGTTCTTACACATATATATTCAGTTCTTACTCATATATATTCAGTTCATACACATATATATTCAGTTCTTACACATATATATTCCGTTCTTACACATATATATTCAGTTCTTACACATATATATTCCGTTCTTACGCATATATATTCCGTTCTTACGCATATATATTCCGTTCTTACGCATATATATTTAGTTCTTACGCATATATATTCCGTTCTTACACATATATATTCAGTTCTTACACATATATATTCAGTTCTTACACATGTATATTCAGTTCTTACACATATATATTCAGATCTTACGCATATATATTCCGTTCTTACGCATATATATTCCGTTTCTACGCATATATATTCCGTTCTTACGCATATATATTCAGTTCTTAGGCATATATATTCCGTTCTTACGCATATATATTCAGTTCTTACACATATATCTTCAGTTCTTACAGATATATATTCAGTTCTTACACTTATATATTCAGTTCTTACACATATATATTCAGTTCTTACACTTATATATTCAGTTCTTACACATATATCTTCAGTTCTTACAATTATATTCCGTTCTTACGCATATATATTCCGTTCTTACGCATATATATTCCGTTCTTACGCATATATATTCCGATCTTACGCATATATACTCAGTTCTGACGCATATATATTCAGTTCTTACTCATATATTCAGTTCTTACACATATATATTCAGTTCTAACACATATATATTCAGTTCTTACATATATATATTCAGTTCTTACGCATATATATTCAGTTCTTACACATATATTCAGTTCTTACGCATATATATTCAGTTCTTACGCATAGTCAGTTCTTACACATATATATTCAGTTCTAACACATATATATTCAGTTCTTACAGATATATATTCAGTTCTTACAGATATATATTCCGTTCTTACACATATATATTCAGTTCTTACACATATATATTCCATTCTTACGCATATATATTCCGTCCTTACACATATATATTCAGTTCTTACGCATATATATTCCGTTCTTACGCATATATATTCCGTTCTTACGCATATATATTCCGTTCTTACACATATATATTCAGTTCTTACACATATATATTCAGTTCTTACACATATATATTCAGTTCTTACGGATATATATTCAGTATTTACACATATATATTCAGTTCTTACACATATATATTCAGTTCTTACACATATATATTCAGTTCTTACACATATATATTTATTTCTTACACATATATATTCCGTTCTTACACATATATATCCAGTTCAAATACATATATATTCCGTTCTTACGCATATATATTCCGTTCTTACGCATATATATTCCGTTCTTACGCATATATATTCCGTTCTTACGCATATATATTCCGTTCTTACGCATATATATTTAGTTCTTACGCATATATATTCCGTTCTTACTCATATATATTCAGTTCTTACACATATATATTCAGTTCTTACGCATATATATTCAGTTCTTACACATATATATTCAGTTCTTACACATATATATTTATTTCTTACGCATATATATTCCGTTCTTACGCATATATATTCCGTTCTTACACATATATATTCAGTTCTTACGCATATATATTCCGTTCTTACGCATATATATTCCGTTCTTACGCATATATATTCCGTTCTTACACATATATATTCAGTTCTTACACATATATATTCAGTTCTTAGACATATATATTCAGTTCTTACGCATATATATTCAGTATTTACACATATATATTCCATTCTTACGCATATATATTCCGTTCTTACACATATATATTCAGTTCTTACACATATATATTCCGTTCTTACGCATATATATTCAGTTCTTACGCATATATATTCCGATCTTACGCATATATATTCAGTTCTTACACATATATATTCAGTTCTTACACATATATATTCAGTTCTTACGCATATATATTCAGTATTTACACATATATATTCAGTTCTTACACATATATATTCAGTTCTTACACATATATATTCAGTTCTTACACATATATATTTATTTCTTACGCATATATATTCCGTTCTTACGCATATATATTCCGTTCTTACACATATATATTCAGTTCTTACGCATATATATTCCGTTCTTACGCATATATATTCCGTTCTTACGCATATATATTCCGTTCTTACACATATATATTCAGTTCTTACACATATATATTCAGTTCTTACACATATATATTCAGTTCTTACGCATATATATTCAGTATTTACACATATATATTCAGTTCTTACACATATATATTCAGTTCTTATACATATATATTCAGTTCTTACACATATATATTTATTTCTTACACATATATATTCCGTTCTTACACATATATATTCAGTTCAAATACATATATATTCCGTTCTTACGCATATATATTCCGTTCTTACGCATATATATTCCGTTCTTACGCATATATATTCCGTTCTTACGCATATATATTCCGTTCTTACGCATATATATTCCGTTCTTACGCATATATATTCCGTTCTTACACATATATATTCAGTTCTTACACATATATATTCCGTTCTTACGCATATATATTCAGTTCTTACGCATATATATTCCGATCTTACGCATATATATTCAGTTCTTACACATATATATTCAGTTCTTACACATATATATTCAGTTCTTACGCATATATATTCAGTATTTACACATATATATTCAGTTCTTACACATATATATTCAGTTCTTACACATATATATTCAGTTCTTACACATATATATTTATTTCTTACGCATATATATTCCGTTCTTACGCATATATATTCCGTTCTTACACATATATATTCAGTTCTTACGCATATATATTCCGTTCTTACGCATATATATTCCGTTCTTACGCATATATATTCCGTTCTTACACATATATATTCAGTTCTTACACATATATATTCAGTTCTTACACATATATATTCAGTTCTTACGCATATATATTCAGTATTTACACATATATATTCAATTCTTACACATATATATTCAGTTCTTACACATATATATTCAGTTCTTACACATATATATTTATTTCTTACACATATATATTCCGTTCTTACACATATATATTCAGTTCAAATACATATATATTCCGTTCTTACGCATATATATTCCGTTCTTACGCATATATATTCCGTTCTTACGCATATAATATATTCCGTTCTTACGCATATATATTCCGTTCTTACGCATATATATTCCGTTCTTACGCATATATATTTAGTTCTTACGCATATATATTCCGTTCTTACTCATATATATTCAGTTCTTACACATATATATTCAGTTCTTACACATATATATTCAGTTCTTACACATATATATTCAGTTCTTACACATATATATTCAGTTCTTACTCATATATATTCAGTTCATACACATATATATTCAGTTCTTACACATATATATTCCGTTCTTACACATATATATTCAGTTCTTACACATATATATTCCGTTCTTACGCATATATATTCCGTTCTTACGCATATATATTCCGTTCTTACGCATATATATTTAGTTCTTACGCATATATATTCCGTTCTTACACATATATATTCAGTTCTTACACATATATATTCAGTTCTTACACATGTATATTCAGTTCTTACACATATATATTCAGATCTTACGCATATATATTCCGTTCTTACGCATATATATTCCGTTCTTACGCATATATATTCCGTTCTTACGCATATATATTTAGTTCTTACGCATATATATTCCGTTCTTACTCATATATATTCAGTTCTTACACATATATATTCAGTTCTTACACATATATATTCAGTTCTTACACATATATATTCAGTTCTTACACATATATATTCAGTTCTTACTCATATATATTCAGTTCATACACATATATATTCAGTTCTTACACATATATATTCCGTTCTTACACATATATATTCAGTTCTTACACATATATATTCCGTTCTTACGCATATATATTTCGTTCTTACGCATATATATTCCGTTCTTACGCATATATATTTAGTTCTTACGCATATATATTCAGTTCTTACACATGTATATTCAGTTCTTACACATATATATTCAGATCTTACGCATATATATTCCGTTCTTACGCATATATATTCCGTTCTTACGCATATATATTCCGTTCTTACGCATATATATTCAGTTCTTAGGCATATATATTCCGTTCTTACGCATATATATTCAGTTCTTACACATATATCTTCAGTTCTTACAGATATATATTCAGTTCTTACACTTATATATTCAGTTCTTACACATATATATTCAGTTCTTACACTTATATATTCAGTTCTTACACATATATCTTCAGTTCTTACAATTATATTCCGTTCTTACGCATATATATTCCGTTCTTACGCATATATATTCCGATCTTACGCATATATATTCAGTTCTGACGCATATATATTCAGTTCTTACTCATATATTCAGTTCTTACACATATATATTCAGTTCTAACACATATATATTCAGTTCTTACACATATATATTCAGTTCTTACGCATATATATTCAGTTCTTACACATATATATTCAGTTCTTACGCATATATATTCAGTTCTTTCGCATATATTCAGTTCTTACACATATATATTCAGTTCTAACACATATATATTCAGTTCTTACAGATATATATTCAGTTCTTACAGATATATATTCCGTTCTTACACATATATATTCAGTTCTTACACATATATATTCCATTCTTACGCATATATATTCCGTCCTTACACATATATATTCAGTTCTTACACATATATATTCCGTTCTTACGCATATATATTCCGTTCTTACGCATATATATTCCGTTCTTACGCATATATATTTCATTCTTACGCATATATATTCAGTTCTTACGCATATATATTCAGTTCTTACGCATATATATTCCGATCTTACGCATATATATTCCGTTCTTACACATATATATTCAGTTCTTACACATATATATTCCGTTCTTACGCATATATATTCCGTTCTTACGCATATATTCAGTTCTTACACATATATATTCAGTTCTTACGCATATATATTCCGTTCTTACGCATATATATTCCGATCTTAGGCATATATATTCAGTTCTTACACATATATATTCAGTTCTTACACATATATATTCAGTACTTACACATATATATTCAGATCTTACACATATATATTCAGTTCTTACACATATATATTCAGTTCTTAGGCATATATATTCAGTTCTTACGCATATATTCAGTTCTTACGCATATATATTCAGTTCTTACGCATATATATTCCGTTATTACGCATATATATTCCGTTCTTACACATATATATTCAGTTCTTACACATATATATTCCGTTCTTACACATATATGTTTAGTTCTTACACATATATATTCAGTTCTTACACCTATATATTCAGTTCTTACACATATATATTCAGTTCTTACTCATATATTCAGTTCTTACACATATATATTCAGTTCTAACACATATATATTCAGTTCTTACGCATATATATTCAGTTCTTACTCATATATTCAGTTCTTACACATATATATTCAGTTCTAACACATATATATTCAGTTCTTACACATATATATTCATTTCTTACGCATATATATTCAGTTCTTACACATATATATTCAGTTCTTACGCATATATATTCAGTTCTTTCGCATATATTCAGTTCTTACACATATATATTCAGTTCTAACACATATATATTCAGTTCTTACAGATATATATTCAGTTCTTACAGATATATATTCCGTTCTTACACATATATATTCAGTTCTTACACATATATATTCCATTCTTACGCATATATATTCCGTCCTTACACATATATATTCAGTTCTTACACATATATATTCCGTTCTTACGCATATATATTCCGTTCTTACGCATATATATTCCGTTCTTACGCATATATATTTCATTCTTACGCATATATATTCAGTTCTTACGCATATATATTCAGTTCTTACGCATATATATTCCGATCTTACGCATATATATTCCGTTCTTACACATATATATTCAGTTCTTACACATATATATTCCGTTCTTACGCATATATATTCCGTTCTTACGCATATATTCAGTTCTTACACATATATATTCAGTTCTTACGCATATATATTCCGTTCTTACGCATATATATTCCGATCTTAGGCATATATATTCAGTTCTTACACATATATATTCAGTACTTACACATATATATTCAGATCTTACACATATATATTCAGTTCTTACACATATATATTCAGTTCTTAGGCATATATATTCAGTTCTTACGCATATATTCAGTTCTTACGCATATATATTCAGTTCTTACGCATATATATTCAGTTCTTACACATATATATTCCGTTATTACGCATATATATTCCGTTCTAACACATATATATTCAGTTCTTACACATATATATTCCGTTCTTACACATATATGTTCAGTTCTTACACATATATATTCAGTTCTTACACCTATATATTCAGTTCTTACACATATATATTCAGTTCTTACTCATATATTCAGTTCTTACACATATATATTCAGTTCTAACACATATATATTCAGTTCTTACGCATATATATTCAGTTCTTACTCATATATTCAGTTCTTACACATATATATTCAGTTCTAACACATATATATTCTGTTCTTACACATATATATTCAGTTCTTACGCATATATATTCAGTTCTTACACATATATATTCAGTTCTTACGCATATATATTCAGTTCTTACGCATATATTCAGTTCTTACACATATATATTCAGTTCTAACACATATATATTCAGTTCTTACAGATATATATTCAGTTCTTACAGATATATATTCCGTTCTTACACATATATATTCAGTTCTTACACATATATATTCCATTCTTACGCATATATATTCCGTCCTTACACATATATATTCAGTTCTTACACATATATATTCCGTTCTTACGCATATATATTCCGTTCTTACGCATATATATTCCGTTCTTACGCATATATATTTCATTCTTACGCATATATTCAGTTCTTACACATATATATTCAGTTCTTACGCATATATATTCAGTTCTTACGCATATATATTCCGATCTTACGCATATATATTCCGTTCTTACACATATATATTCAGTTCTTACACATATATATTCCGTTCTTACGCATATATATTCCGTTCTTACGCATATATATTCCGTTCTTACGCATATATATTTAGTTCTTACACATATATATTCAGTTCTTACACATATATATTCAGTTCTTACGCATATATATTCAGTTCTTACGCATATATTCAGTTCTTACACATATATATTCAGTTCTAACACATATATATTCAGTTCTTACACATATATATTCCGTTCTTACACATATATATTCAGTTCTTACACATATATATTCAGTTTTACACATATATATTCCGTTCTTACGCATATATATTCCGTTCTTACGCATATATATTCCGTTCTTACGCATATATATTCCGTTCTTACGCATATATATTCCATTCTTACGCATATATATTCAGTTCTTACACATATATATTCAGTTCTAACACATATATATTCAGTTCTTACACATATATATTCAGTTCTTACAGATATATATTCCGTTCTTACACATATATATTCAGTTCTTACACATATATATTCCATTCTTACGCATATATATTCCGTCCTTACACATAAATATTCAGTTCTTTCACATATATATTCCGTTCTTACGCATATATATTCCGTTCTTACGCATATATATTCCGTTCTTACGCATATATATTCCATTCTTACGCATATATTCAGTTCTTACACATATATATTCAGTTCTTACGCATATATATTCCGTTTTTACGCATATATATTCCGATCTTACGCATATATATTCAGTTCTTACACATATATATTCAGTTCTTACACATATATATTCAGTACTTACACATATATATTCAGATCTTACACATATATATTCAGTTCTTACACATATATATTCAGTTCTTACGCATATATATTCAGTTCTTACGCATATATTCAGTTCTTACGCATATATATTCAGTTCTTACGCATATATATTCAGTTCTTACACATATATATTCCGTTCTTACGCATATATATTCCGTTCTTACACATATATATTCAGTTCTTACACATATATATTCCATTCTTACGCATATATATTCCGTCCTTACACATATATATTCAGTTCTTACACATATATATTCCGTTCTTACGCATATATATTCCGTTCTTACGCATATATATTCCATTCTTACGCATATATATTCAGTTCTTACACATATATATTCCCTTCTTACGCATATATATTCCGTTCTTACACATATATATTCAGTTCTTACACATATATATTCCATTCTTACGCATATATATTCAGTTCTTACACATATATATTCAGTTCTTACACATATATATTCCGTTCTTACGCATATATATTCCGTTCTTACGCATATATATTCCATTCTTACGCATATATATTCAGTTCTTACACATATATATTCAGTTCTTACACATATATATTCAGTTCTTACACCTATATATTCAGTTCTTACACATATATATTCAGTTCTTACACATATATATTCAGTTCTTACACATATATATTCCATTTTTACGCATATATATTCCGTTCTTACACATATATATTCAGTTCTTACACATATATATTCCGTTCTTACGCATATATATTCAGTTCTTACGCATATATATTCTGATCTTACGTATATTTATTCAGTTCTTACACATATATATTCAGTTCTTACACATATATATTCAGTTCTTACGCATATATATTCAGTATTTACACATATATATTCATTTCTTACACATATATATTCAGTTCTTACACATATATATTCAGTTCTTACACATATATATTTATTTCTCACGCATATATATTCCGTTCTTACGCATATATATTCCGTTCTTACACATATATATTCAGTTCTTACGCATATATATTCCGTTCTTACGCATATATATTTTGTTCTACGCATATATATTCAGTTCTTACACATATATATTCAGTTCTTACACATATATATTCAGTTCTTACACATATATATTCAGTTCTTACACATATATATTTATTTCTTACACATATATATTCCGTTCTTACACATATATATTCAGTTCTAATACATATATATTCCGTTCTTACGCATATATATTCCGTTCTTACGCATATATATTCCGTTCTTACTCATATATATTCAGTTCTTACACATATATATTCAGTTCTTACACATATATATTCAGTTCTTACACATATATATTCAGTTCTTACACATATATATTCAGTTCTTACTCAAATATATTCAGTTCATACACATATATATTCAGTTCTTACACATATATATTCCGTTCTTACACATATATATTCAGTTCTTACACATATATATTCCGTTCTTACGCATATATATTCCGTTCTTACGCATATATATTCCGTTCTTACGCATATATATATAGTTCTTACGCATATATATTCCGTTCTTACACATATATATTCAGTTCTTACACATATATATTCAGTTCTTACGCATATATATTCCATTCTTACGCATATATATTCAGTTCTTACACATATATATTCAGTTCTTACACATATATATTCAGTTCTTACACCTATATATTCAGTTCTTACACATATATATTCAGTTCTTACACATATATATTCAGTTCTTACACATGTATATTCCATTCTTACGCATATATATTCCGTTCTTACACATATATATTCAGTTCTTACACATATATATTCCATTCTTACGCATATATATTCAGTTCTTACACATATATATTCCGTTCTTACGCATATATATTCCGTTCTTACGCATATATATTCCATTCTTACGCATATATATTCAGTTCTTACACATATATATTCAGTTCTTACACATATATATTCAGTTCTTACACCTATATATTCAGTTCTTACACATATATATTCAGTTCTTACACATATATATTCAGTTCTTACACATATATATTCCATTTTTACGCATATATATTCCGTTCTTACACATATATATTCAGTTCTTACACATATATATTCCGTTCTTACGCATATATATTCAGTTCTTACGCATATATATTCTGATCTTACGTATATTTATTCAGTTCTTACACATATATATTCAGTTCTTACACATATATATTCAGTTCTTACGCATATATATTCAGTATTTACACATATATATTCAGTTCTTACACATATATATTCAGTTCTTACACATATATATTCAGTTCTTACACATATATATTTATTTCTCACGCATATATATTCCGTTCTTACGCATATATATTCCGTTCTTACACATATATATTCCGTTCTTACGCATATATAGTCCGTTCTATACGCATATATATTCATTCTTACGCATATATATTCAGTTCTTACACATATATATTCAGTTCTTACACATATATATTCAGTCTTACACACTCTCTATTCAGTTCTACTCATCTATATTCATGTTTCTTACACATATATATTCATTCTTACACATATATATTCATTTTAACGCATATAAATTCCGTTCTTACACATATATATTCAGTTCTTACACATATATATTCCGTTCTTACGCATATATAATCAGTTTCTTACGCATATATATTCTGATCTTACGTATATATTATTCAGTTCTTACACATATATGATTCAGATCTTACACATATATATTCAGTTCCTTACTCTATATCGTCTTTACACATATACTATTCAGTTCCTTACACATATATATCAGTTCTTACACATATATATTCAGTTCTTACACATATATATTATTTCTCACGCATATATATTCCGTTCTTACGCATATATATTCCGTTCTTACACATCTAATTCAGTTCTTACGCCATATATATTCCGTTCTTACGCATATATATTTTTGTTCTACGCATATATATTCAGTTCTTACACAGTATATATTCGTTCTTACAACATATATATTCAGTTCTCTACACATATATATCTCAGTCTTACACCTATTATTTATTCTCAATATATATTACCGTCTTACACATATATATTCAGTTTAATCATATATATTCCTATCTTAAGCATATATATCCGTCTTACGCATTATATTCCGTTCTTACTCACATATATTCAGTTTCTTTACACATATATATTCAGATTCTTACCACATATATTCAGTTCTTACACATATATATTCAGTTCTTACACATATATATTCAGTTCTTACTCAAAATATATTCAGTTCATACACATTATATTCAGTTTCTTTACACATATATATTCCGATCTACACATATATATTCAGTTCTTACACATATATATTCCGTTCTTACGCATATATATCCGTTCTTTACGCATATATATTCCGTTCTTACGCATATATATATAGTTCTTACGCATATATATTCCGTTCTTACATCATATATTAGTTCTACCCGATCTCTTCAGTCTTCCGCATATAGATTCATTCCTTATTCCGCATATATATTCAGTTCTTACACATATATATTCAGTTCTTACACTATATATTCAGTTCTACACCTAATATTCAGTTCTTACACATATATATCAGTTTCTTACACATATATATTCAGTTCTTACACATGTATATTCCATCTTACGCATATAGATCCGTTCTTACACATTATATATTCAGATCTTACACATATATATTCCGTTCTTACGCATATATATTCAGTTCTTACGCATATATATTCCGATCTTACGCATATATATTCAGTTCTTACACATATATATTCAGTTCTTACACATATATATTCAGTTCTTACGCATATATATTCTGTATTTACACTATAAATTCAGTTCTTACACATATATATCAGTTCTTACACATATATATTCAGTTCTTACACATATATATTTTATTTCTTACGGCATATATATTCCGTTCTTACGCATATATATTCCGTTCTTACACATATATATTCAGTTCATTACGCAATATATATTCCGTTCTTACGCATATATATTCCGTTCTTACGCATATATTTTCCGTTCTTACACATATATATTCAGTTCTTAAACATATATATTCAGTTCTGACACATATATTCAGTTTCTTACGCATATATATTCAGTATTTACACATATATATTCAGTTCTTCACATATATATTCAGTTCTGAGACACATATATATTCAGTTCTTACACATATATATTTATTTCTTACACAATATATATTCCCGTTCTTACACATATATATTCAGTTCAATACATATATATTCCGTTCTTACGCATATATATTCCGTTCTTACGCATATATATTCCGTTCTTACGCATATATACGTTCCGTTCTTTACGCATATATATTCCGTTCTACGCATATATACTTGAGTTCTTACGCATTATATTCCGTCTTACCATTATATTCAATTCTTACACCATATAATCTTCAGTTCTTACACATATAAACTTCATTCATCTACACAGTAATATTCAGTCTCTTACACATATATATTCAGTTCTACACATATATTATTCATTCTATACACCATATATATTCAGTTCTTACACATATAATATTCCGTTCTTCACACATATAATTCAGTTCTTACACATATATATTCCGTTCTTACGCATATATATTCCGTTCTTACGCATATATATTTCGTTCTACGCATATATATTTAGTTCTTACGCATAGATATTCGTGCTTATCACATATATATTCAGTTCTTACACATATATTCAGTTCTTACTCATGTATATTCAGTTCTTACACATATATATTCAGATCTTACGCATATATTATCCGTTCTTATGCATATATATTCGTTCTTATACGCATATATATTCCGTTCTTACGCATATATATTCCGTTCTTAGGCATATATATTCCGTTCTTACGCATATATATTCAGTTCTTACACATATATCTTCAGTTCTTACAGATATATATTTCAGTTCTTACACTTATATATTCAGTTCTTACACATATATATTCAGTTCTTACACTTATTATTCATTCTTACACATATATCTTCAGTTCTTACAATTATATTCCGTTATGCATTTATATCCATATATATTCGTTCTTACGCATATATATTCCGTTCTTACGCATATATATTCGATCTTACGCATATATATTCACTTCTTACGCAATATATATCAGTTCTTACTCATATATTCAGATCTTACACATTATATTCAGTTCTAACACATATATATTCAGTTCTTACGCATATATATTCAGTTCTTACGCATATATATTCAGTTCTTACACATATATATTCAGTTCTTAAGCATATATATCCGTTCTTACGCATATATTAGTTCTCACATATATATTCAGTTCTAACACATATATATTCAGTTCTATACAGATATATATTCAGTTCTTACAGATATATATTCCGTTCATTACACATATATATACAGTTCTTACACATATATATTCCATTCTTACGCATCTATATTCCGTCCTTACACATATATATTCATTCTTACACAATATAAATTCCGTTCTTACGCATATATATTCCGTTCTTACGCATATATATTCCGTTCTTACGCATATATATTTCATTCTTACGCATATATTCAGTTCTTACACTTATATATTCAGTTCTTACGCATATATATTCAGTTCTTACGCATATATATTCCGATCTTACGCATATATATTCCGTTCTTACACATATATATTCAGTTCTTACACATATATATTCCCGTTCTTACGCATATATATTCCGTTCTTACGCATATATATTCCGTTCTTACGCATATATATTTAGTTCTTACACATATAAATTCAGTTCTTACACAAATGTATATTCAGTTCTTACGCATATATATTCCCATTCTTAACGCATATATATTCCGTACTTACACATATATATTCAGTTCTTACACATATATATTCCGTTCTTACGCATATATACTTCCGTTCTTACGCATATATATTCAGTTCTTACACATATATAATTCCGTCTTACACATATATATTCAGTATTTACACATATACTATTCCATCTTAGGCATATCTATTCCGTCTTACACATATATATTCAGTTCTATACACATATATATTCCGTTTCTTACGCATAATATATTCCGTTCTTACGCATATATATTCCGTTCTTTACGCATATATATTCCTGTTCTTACGCATATATATTCCATTCTTACGCATATATATTCAGTTCTTAACACATTATATTCAGTTCTAACACATATATATTCAGTTCTTATCACATATATATTCAGTTCCTTCAGATATATATTCCGTTCTTACACATATATATTCCATTCATACGCATATAGATTCCGTCCTTACACATTATATTCAGTCTTTTCACATATATACTTCCGATTCTTACGCATATATATTCCGTTCTTACGCATATATTTTCCGTTCTTACTCATATATATTCATTTCTTACGCATATATATTCAGTTCTTACGCATATATATTCCGATCTTACGCATATATAATCCGTACTCTTACACACATCTAATCATTCTACCACATATATATTCAGTTCTTAACACATATATTCAGTTCTTACGCATATATATTCCGTTCTTACGCATATATATTCCGATCTTAGGCATATATATTCAGTTCTTACACATATATATTCAGTTCTGTACACAAATATATTCAGTACTTACACCATATATATTCAGATCTTACACATATATATCAGTTCTTACACATAATATTCAGTTCTTACACATATATATTCAGTTCTTACACATATATATTCAGTACTTACACATATATATCAGAACTTACACATATATATTCCAGTTCTATACACATATCATAATCAGTTCTTACGCATATATATCAGTTTCTTACGCATATATTCAGTTATTACGCATATTATATTCAGTTCTTACGCATATATATTCGTTCTTACACATATATATTCCGTTCTTACGCATATATATTCGTTCTTTACACATATATATTCAGTTCTTACACATATATATTCCGTTCTTACACATATATATTCAGTTCTTACACATATATATTCAGTTCTTACACATATAATTCAGTTCTTACGCATATATATTCAGTATTTACACATATATATTCAGTTCTTACACATATTTAATACAGTTCTTACACATATATATTCAGTTCTTTACACATATATATATTTAATTTCTTACACATATATTTCCGTCTTACGCATATCATATTCCGTTCTTACGCATATATATTCCGATCTTACAGCATATATATCAGTTCTTACGCATATATATTCAGTTCTTACTCATATATTCAGTTCTTACCATATATATTCAGTTCTACACATATATATTCAGTTCTTACGCATATATATTCAGTTCTTACGCATATATATTCAGTTCTTACACATATATATTCAGTTCTTACGATATATTCGTTCTTACGCATATATCACATATATATTCAGTTCTAACACATATATTCAGTTTTTACAGATATATATCAGTTCTTACAGATATATATTCCGTTCTTATACATATACTATTCAGTTCTTACACATATATATTTCATTCTTAGCCATATATATTCCGTCCTTACACATATATATTCAGTTCTTACACATATATATTCCGTTCTTACGCATATATATTCCGTTCTTA
>JAWPHD010020748.1:0-30647 GCA_037043455.1 Cyrtodaria siliqua | reverse complement strand
CACACATCAGAAATGAAACGTGCACTCTATGGCACGCAGAATGATACTTGTTGACATTTCATTGCCAAGGGACGTAATACGTGTACGGGAAAATAGGACAAACAGAGATAACTTAGATTTGTACGCGATCTGATAGTACATATGATTATTATTCATAATAGTAATAGGTAAAGAATATGTACAATATTATCTGGCTTGTTGTTATGATTGTTAATATGACTATTGTTATAATTATTGCAGCAAACCTGTATCAAGACACAACGTTAATCGCTTCTCAAGTGAGCCCAGAAGTTGCATGTACAAGCCAATGACAAGCCAACAATGCGTTCCACTGTAAGTTTTTCATATGTATACGTACTTTCAACAGATATGCACAAGTCAGATATGAAACGGGCACTCTATGGCACGCAGAATGATACGTGTTGACATTTCATTGCCAAGGGACGTAATACGTGTACGGGAAAATAGGAGAAAAAGAGATAACTTGAATTTTTACGCGATTCTGATAGTACATATGATTATTATTCATAATAGTAATACGTATAGAATATGTACAATATTATCTGGCTGGTTGTTATGATTGTTAATATGACTATTGTTATAATTGTTGCAGCAAACTGTATCAAGACACAACGTTAATCGCTTCTCAAGTGAGCCCAGAAGTTGCATGTACAAGCCATGACAAGCCAACAATGGCGTTCCACCGTAAGTTTTTCATATGTATACGCACTTTCAACAGATATGCACAAGTCAGAAATGAAACAGGCACTCTATGGCACGCAGAATGATACTTGTTGACATTTCATTGCCAAGGGACGTAATACGTGTACGGGAAAATAGGACAAACAGAGATAACTTAGATTTTTACGCGATCTGATAGTACATATGAATATTATTCATAATTAGTAATACGTATAGGAATATGTACAATATTATCTGGCTTGTTGTTATGATTGTTAATATGACTATTGTTATAATTATTGCAGCAAACTTGTATCAAGACACAACGTTCAATCGCTTCTCAAGTGAGCCCAGAAGTTGCATGTACAAGCCATTACAAGCCAACAATGCGTTCCACCGTAAGTTTTTCATATGTATACGTACTTTCAACAGATATGCACAAGTCAGAAATGAAACGGTCACTCTATGGCACGCAGAATGATACTTGTTGACATTTCATTGCCAAGGGACGTAATACGTGACGGGAAATAGGACAAACAGAGATAACTTAGATTTTTACGCGATCTGATAGTACATATGATTATTATTCATAATAGTAATACGTAAAGAATATGTACAATATTATCTGGCTTGTTGTTATGATTGTTACTATGACTATGTTATAATTATTGCAGCAAACCGTATCAAGACACAACGTTATCGCTTCTCAAGTGAGCCCAGAAGTTGCATGTAAAAGCCATGACAAGCCAACAATGCGTTCCACCGTAAGTTTTTCATATGTATACATACTTTAACAGATATGCACAAGTCAGAAATGAAACGGGCACTCTATGGCACGCAGAATGATACTTGTTGACATTTCATTGCCAAGGACGTAATACGTGTACGGGGAAAATAGGACAAACAGAGATAACTTAGATTTTTACGCAATCTGATAGTACATATGATTATTATTCATAATAGTAATACGTATAGAATATGTACAATATTATCTGGCTTGTTGTTATGATTGTTAATATGACTATTGTTATAATTATTGCAGCAACTTGTATCAAGACAACGTTAATCGCTTCTCAAGTGAGCCCAGAAGTTGCATGTACAAGCCATGACAAGCCAACAATGCGTTCCACCGTAAGTTTTTCATATGTATACGCACTTTCAACAGATATGCACACATCAGAAATGAAACGTGCACTCTATGGCACGCAGAATGATACTTGTTGACATTTCATTGCCAAGGGACGTAATACGTGTACGGGAAAATAGGACAAACAGAGATAACTTAGATTTGTACGCGATCTGATAGTACATATGATTATTATTCATAATAGTAATACGTAAAGAATATGTACAATATATCTGGCTTGTTGTTATGATTGTTAATATGACTATTGTTATAATTATTGCAGCAAACCTGTATCAAGACACAACGTTAATCGCTTCTCAAGTGAGCCCAGAAGTTGCATGTAAAAGCCATGACAAGCCAACAATGCGTTCCACCGTAAGTTTTTCATATGTATACGTACTTTCAACAGATATGCACAAGTCAGAAATGAACGGGCACTCTATGGCACGCAGAATGATACTTGTTGACATTTCATTGCCAAGGGACGTAATACGTGTACGGGAAAATAGGACAAACAGAGATAACTTAGATTTTTACGCGATCTGATAGTACATATGATTATTATTCATAACAGTAATACGTAAAGAATATGTACAATATTATCTGGCTTGTTGTTATGATTGTTAATATGACTATTGTTATAATTATTGCAGCAAACCTGTATCAAGACACAACGTTAATCGCTTCTCAAGTGAGCCCAGAAGTTGCATGTACAAGCCATGACAAGCCAACGAATGAGGTCCGCCGTAAGTTTTTCATATGTATACGTACTTTCAACAGATATGCACAAGTCAGAAATGAAACGGGCACTCTATGGCACGCAGAAGATACTTGTTGACATTTCATTGCCAAGGGACGTAATACGTGTACGGGAAAATAGGACAAACAGAGATAACTTAGATTTTTACGCGATCTGATAGTACATATGATTATTATTCATAATAGTAATACGTAAAGAATATGTACAATATTATCTGGCTTGTTGTTATGATTGTTACTATGACTATTGTTATAATTATTGCAGCAAACCTGTATCAAGACACAACGTTAATCGCTTCTCAAGTGAGCCCAGAAGTTGCATGTAAAAGCCATGACAAGCAACAATGCGTTCCACCCGTAAGTTTTTCATATGTATACATACTTTCAACAGATATGCACAAGTCAGAAATGAAACGTGCACTCTATGGCACGCAGAATGATACTTGTTGACATTTCATTGCCAAGGGACGTAATACGTGTACGGGAAAATAGGACAAACAGAGATAACTTAGATTTTTACGCGATCTGATAGTACATATGATTATTATTCATAACAGTAATACGTAAAGAATATGTACAATTATTATCTGGCTTGTTGTTATGATTGTTAATATGACTATTGTTATAATTATTGCAGCAAACCTGTATCAAGACACAACGTTAATCGCTTCTCAAGTGAGCCCAGAAGTTGCATGTACAAGCCATGACAAGCCAACAATGAGGTCCGCCGTAAGTTTTTCATATGTATACGTACTTTCAACAGATATGCACAAGTCAGAAATGAAACGGGCACTCTATGGCACGCAGAATGATACTTGTTGACATTTCATTGCCAAGGGACGTAATACGTGTACGGGAAAATAGGACAAACAGAGATAACTTAGATTTTTACGCGATCTGATAGTACATATGATTATTATTCATAATAGTAATACGTAAAGAATATGTACAATATTATCTGGCTTGTTGTTATGATTGTTACTATGACTATTGTTATAATTATTGCAGCAAACCTGTATCAAGACACAACGTTAATCGCTTCTCAAGTGAGCCCAGAAGTTGCATGTAAAAGCCATGACAAGCCAACAATGCGTTCCACGTAAGTTTTTCATATGTTATACATACTTTCAACAGATATGCACAAGTCAGAAATGAAACGGGCACTCTATGGCACGCAGAATGATACTTGTTGACATTTCATTGCCAAGGGACGTAATACGTGTACGGGAAAATAGGACAAACAGAGATAACTTAGATTTTTACGCAATCTGATAGTACATATGATTATTATTCATAATAGTAATACGTATAGAATATGTACAATATTATCTGGCTTGTTGTTATGATTGTTAATATGACTATTGTTATAATTATTGCAGCAAACCTGTATCAAGACACAACGTTAATCGCTTCTCAAGTGAGCCCAGAAGTTGCATGTAAAAGCCATGACAAGCCAACAATGCGTTTCCACCGTAAGTTTTTCATATGTATACATACTTTCAACAGATATGCACAAGTCAGAAATGAAACGGGCACTCTATGGCACGCAGAATGATACTTGTTGACATTTTCATTGCCAAGGGACGTAATACGTGTACGGGAAAATAGGACAAACAGAGATAACTTAGATTTTTACGCAATCTGATAGTACATATGATTATTATTCATATAGTATACGTATAGAATATGTACAATATTATCTGGCTTGTTGTTATGATTGTTATATGACTATTGTTATAATTATTGCAGCAAACTTGTATCAAGACACAACGTTAATCGCTTTCTCAAGTGAGCCCAGAAGTTGCATGTACAAGCCATGACAAGCCAACAATGCGTTCCACCGTAAGTTTTTCATATGTATACGCACTTTCAACAGATATGCACACATCAGAAATGAAACGTGCACTCTATGGCACGCAGAATGATACTTGTTGACATTTCATTGCCAAGGGACGTAATACGTGTACGGGAAAATAGGACAAACAGAGATAACTTAGATTTGTACGCGATCTGATAGTACATATGATTATTATTCATAATAGTAATAGGTAAAGAATATGTACAATATTATCTGGCTTGTTGTTATGATTGTTAATATGACTATTGTTATAATTATTGCAGCAAACCTGTATCAAGACACAACGTTAATCGCTTCTCAAGTGAGCCCAGAAGTTGCATGTACAAGCCATGACAAGCCAACATGCGTTCACCTGTAAGTTTTTCATATGTATACGTACTTCAACAGATATGCACAAGTCAGATATGAAACGGGCACTCTATGGCACGCAGAATGATACTTGTTGACATTTCATTGCCAAGGGACGTAATACGTGTACGGGAAAATAGGACAAACAGAGATAACTTAGATTTTTAAGCGATCTGATAGTACATATGATTATTATTCATAATAGTAATACGTAAAGAATATGTACAATATTATCTGGCTTGTTGTTATGATTGTTAATATGACTATTGTTATAATTATTGCAGCAAAATTGTATCAAGACACAACGTTAATCGCTTCTCAAGTGAGCCCAGAAGTTGCATGTACAAGCCATGACAAGCCAACAATGCGTTCCACCGTAAGTTTTTCATATGTATACGCACTTTCAACAGATATGCACACATCAGAAATGAAACGTGCACTCTATGGCACGCAGAATGATACTTGTTGACATTTCATTGCCAAGGGACGTAATACGTGTACGGGAAAATAGGACAAACAGAGATAACTTAGATTTTACGCGATCTGATAGTACATAGATTATTATTCATAACAGTAATACGTAAGAATATGTACAATATTATCTGGCTTGTTGTTATGATTGTTAATATGACTATTGTTATAATTATTGCAGCAAACCTGTATCAAGACACAACGTTAATCGCTTCTCAAGTGAGCCCAGAAGTTGCATGTACAAGCCATGACAAGCCAACAATGAGGTCCGCCGTAAGTTTTTCATATGTATACGTACTTTCAACAGATATGCACAAGTCAGAAATGAAACGGGCACTCTATGGCACGCAGAATGATACTTGTTGACATTTCATTGCCAAGGGACGTAATACGTGTACGGGAAAATAGGAGAAAAAGAGATAACTTAGATTTTTACGCGATCTGATAGTACATATGATTATTATTCATAATAGTAATACGTATAGAATATGTACAATATTATCTGGCTTGTTGTTATGATTGTTAATATGACTATTGTTATAATTGTTGCAGCAAACCTGTATCAAGACACAACGTTAATCGCTTCTCAAGTGAGCCCAGAAGTTGCATGTACAAGCCATGACAAGCCAACAATGCGTTCCACCGTAAGTTTTTCATATGTATACGCACTTTCAACAGATATGCACAAGTCAGATATGAAACAGGCACTCTATGGCACGCAGAATGATACTTGTTGACATTTCATTGCCAAGGGACGTAATACGTGTACGGGAAAATAGGACAAACAGAGATAACTTAGATTTTTACGCAATCTGATAGTACATATGATTATTATTCATAATAGTAATACGTATTGAATATGTACAATATTATCTGGCTTGTTGTTATGATTGTTAATATGACTATTGTTATAACTATTGCAGCAAACTTGTATCAAGACACAACCTTAATCGCTTCTCAAGTGAGCCCAGAAGTTGCATGTACAAGCCATGACAAGCCAACAATGCGTTCCACCGTAAGTTTTTCATATGTATACGCACTTTCAACAGATATGCACACATCAGAAATGAAACGTGCACTCTATGGCACGCAGAATGATACTTGTTGACATTTCATTGCCAAGGGACGTAATACGTGTACGGGAAAATAGGACAAACAGAGATAACTTAGATTTTTAAGAGATCTGATAGTACATATGATTATTATTCATAATAGTAATACGTAAAGAATATGAACAATATTATCTGGCTTGTTGTTATGATTGTTACTATGACTAATGTTATAATTATTGCAGCAAACCTGTATCAAGACACAACGTTAATCGCTTCTCAAGTGAGCCCAGAAGTTGCATGTAAAAGCCATGACAAGCCAACAATGCGTTCCACCGTAAGTTTTTCATATGTATACATACTTTCAACAGATATGCACAAGTCAGAAATGAAACGGGCACTCTATGGCACGCAGAATGATACTTGTTGACATTTCATTGCCAAGGGACGTAATACGTGTACGGGAAAATAGGACAAACAGAGATAACTTAGATTTTTACGCAATCTGATAGTACATATGATTATTATTCATAATAGTAATACGTATAGAATATGTACAATATTATCTGGCTTGTTGTTATGATTGTTAATATGACTATTGTTATAATTATTGCAGCAAACTTGTATCAAGACACAACGTTAATCGCTTCTCAAGTGAGCCCAGAAGTTGCATGTACAAGCCATGACAAGCCAACAATGCGTTCCACCGTAAGTTTTTCATATGTATACGCACTTTCAACAGATATGCACACATCAGAAATGAAACGTGCACTCTATGGCACGCAGAATGATACTTGTTGACATTTCATTGCCAAGGGACGTAATACGTGTACGGGAAAATAGGACAAACAGAGATAACTTAGATTTTTAAGCGATCTGATAGTACATATGATTATTATTCATAATAGTAATACGTAAAGAATATGAACAATATTATCTGGCTTGTTGTTATGATTGTTAATATGACTATTGTTATAATTATTGCAGCAAACCTGTATCAAGACACAACGTTAATCGCTTCTCAAGTGAGCCCAGAAGTTGCATGTACAAGCCATGACAAGCCAACAATGCGTTCCACCGTAAGTTTTTCATATGTATACGTACTTTCAACAGATATGCACAAGTCAGAAATGAAACGGGCACTCTATGGCACGCAGAATGATACTTGTTGACATTTCATTGCCAAGCGACGTAATACGTGTACGGGAAAATAGGACAAACAGAGATAACTTAGATTTTTACGCGATCTGATAGTACATATGATTATTATTCATAATAGTAATACGTATAGAATATGTACAATATTATCTGGCTTGTTGTTATGATTGTTAATATGACTATTGTTATAATTATTTCAGCAAACCTGTATCAAGACACAACGTTAATCGCTTCTCAAGTGAGCCCAGAAGTTGCATGTACAAGCCATGACAAGCCAACATTGCGTTCCACCGTAAGTTTTTCATATGTATACGTACTTTCAACAGATATGCACAAGTCAGAAATGAAACGGGCACTCTATGGCACGCAGAATGATACTTGTTGACATTTCATTGCCAAGGGACGTAATACGTGTACGGGAAAATAGGACAAACAGAGATAACCTTAGATTTTTACGCGATCTGATAGTACATATGATTATTATTCATAATAGTAATACGTAAAGAATATGTACAATATTATCTGGCTTGTTGTTATGATTGTTAATATGACTATTGTTATAATTATTGCAGCAAACCTGTATCAAGACACAACGTTAATCGCTTCTCAAGTGAGCCCAGAAGTTGCATGTACAAGCCATGACAAGCCAACATTGCGTTCCACCGTAAGTTTATCATATGTATACGTACTTTCAACAGATATGCACAAGTCAGAAATGAAACGGGAACTCTATGGCACGCAGAATGATACTTGTTGACATTTCATTGCCAAGGGACGTAATACGTGTACGGGAAAATAGGACAAACATAGATAACTTAGATTGTTACGCGATCTGATAGAACATATGATTATTATTCATAATAGTAATACGTATAGAATATGTACAATATTATCTGGCTTGTTGTTATGATTGTTAATATGACTATTGTTATAATTATTTCAGCAAACCTGTATCAAGACACAACGTTAATCGCTTCTCAAGTGAGCCCAGAAGTTGCATGTACAAGCCATGACAAGCCAACAATGCGTTCCACCGTAAGTTTTTCATATGTATACGTACTTTCAACAGATATGCACAAGTCAGATATGAAACGGGCACTCTATGGCACGCAGAATGATACTTGTTGACATTTCATTGCCAAGGGACGTAATACGTGTACGGGAAAATAGGACAAACAGAGATAACTTAGATTTTTACGCGATCTGATAGTACATATGATTATTATTCATAATAGTAAAACGTAAAGAATATGTACAATATTATCTGGCTTGTTGTTATATTTGTTAATATGACTATTGTTATAATTATTGCAGCAAACCTGTATCAAGACACAACGTTAATCGCTTCTCAAGTGAGCCCAGAAGTTGCATGTAAAAGCCATGACAAGCCAACAATGCGTTCCACCGTAAGTTTTTCATATGTATACGTACTTTCAACAGATATGCACAAGTCAGAAATGAAACGGGCACTCTATGGCACGCAGAATGATACTTGTTGACATTTCATTGCCAAGGGACGTAATACGTGTACGGGAAAATAGGACAAACAGAGATAACTTAGATTTTTACGCAATCTGATAGTACATATGATTATTATTCATAATAGTAATACGTATAGAATATGTACAATATTATCTGGCTTGTTGTTATGATTGTTAATATGACTATTGTTATAATTATTGCAGCAAACTTGTATCAAGACACAACGTTAATCGCTTCTCAAGTGAGCCCAGAAGTTGCATGTACAAGCCATTACAAGCCAACAATGCGTTCCACCGTAAGTTTTTCATATGTATACGTACTTTCAACAGATATGCACAAGTCAGAAATGAAACGGTCACTCTATGGCACGCAGAATGATACTTGTTGACATTTCATTGCCAAGGGACGTAATACGTGTACGGGAAAATAGGACAAACAGAGATAACTTAGATTTTTACGCGATCTGATAGTACATATGATTATTATTCATAATAGTAATACGTAAAGAATATGTACAATATTATCTGGCTTGTTGTTATGATTGTTACTATGACTATTGTTATAATTATTGCAGCAAACCTGTATCAAGACACAACGTTAATCGCTTCTCAAGTGAGCCCAGAAGTTGCATGTAAAAGCCATGACAAGCCAACAATGCGTTCCACCGTAAGTTTTTCATATGTATACATACTTTCAACAGATATGCACAAGTCAGAAATGAAACGGGCACTCTATGGCACGCAGAATGATACTTGTTGACATTTCATTGCCAAGGGACGTAATACGTGTACGGGAAAATAGGACAAACAGAGATAACTTAGATTTTTACGCAATCTGATAGTACATATGATTATTATTCATAATAGTAATACGTATAGAATATGTACAATATTATCTGGCTTGTTGTTATGATTGTTAATATGACTATTGTTATAATTATTTCAGCAAACCTGTATCAAGACACAACGTTAATCGCTTCTCAAGTGAGCCCAGAAGTTGCATGTACAAGCCATGACAAGCCAACATTGCGTTCCACCGTAAGTTTTTCATATGTATACGTACTTTCAACAGATATGCACAAGTCAGAAATGAAACGGGCACTCTATGGCACGCAGAATGATACTTGTTGACATTTCATTGCCAAGGGACGTAATACGTGTACGGGAAAATAGGACAAACAGAGATAACTTAGATTTTTACGCGATCTGATAGTACATATGATTATTATTCATAATAGTAATACGTAAAGAATATGTACAATATTATCTGGCTTGTTGTTATGATTGTTAATATGACTATTGTTATAATTATTGCAGCAAACCTGTATCAAGACACAACGTTAATCGCTTCTCAAGTGAGCCCAGAAGTTGCATGTACAAGCCATGACAAGCCAACATTGCGTTCCACCGTAAGTTTATCATATGTATACGTACTTTCAACAGATATGCACAAGTCAGAAATGAAACGGGCACTCTATGGCACGCAGAATGATACTTGTTGACATTTCATTGCCAAGGGACGTAATACGTGTACGGGAAAATAGGAGAAACATAGATAACTTAGATTGTTACGCGATCTGATAGAACATATGATTATTATTCATAATAGTAATACGTATAGAATATGTACAATATTATCTGGCTTGTTGTTATGATTGTTAAATAATGACTATTGTTATAATTATTTCAGCAAACCTGTATCAAGACACAACGTTAATCGCTTCTCAAGTGAGCCCAGAAGTTGCATGTACAAGCCATGACAAGCCAACAATGCGTTCCACCGTAAGTTTTTCATATGTATACGTACTTTCAACAGATATGCACAAGTCAGATATGAAACGGGCACTCTATGGCACGCAGAATGATACTTGTTGACATTTCATTGCCAAGGGACGTAATACGTGTACGGGAAAATAGGACAAACAGAGATAACTTAGATTTTTACGCGATCTGATAGTACATATGATTATTATTCATAATAGTAAAACGTAAAGAATATGTACAATATTATCTGGCTTGTTGTTATGATTGTTAATATGACTATTGTTATAATTATTGCAGCAAACCTGTATCAAGACACAACGTTAATCGCTTCTCAAGTGAGCCCAGAAGTTGCATGTAAAAGCCATGACAAGCCAACAATGCGTTCCACCGTAAGTTTTTCATATGTATACGTACTTTCAACAGATATGCACAAGTCAGAAATGAAACGGGCACTCTATGGCACGCAGAATGATACTTGTTGACATTTCATTGCCAAGGGACGTAATACGTGTACGGGAAAATAGGACAAACAGAGATAACTTAGATTTTTACGCAATCTGATAGTACATATGATTATTATTCATAATAGTAATACGTATAGAATATGTACAATATTATCTGGCTTGTTGTTATGATTGTTAATATGACTATTGTTATAATTATTGCAGCAAACTTGTATCAAGACACAACGTTAATCGCTTCTCAAGTGAGCCCAGAAGTTGCATGTACAAGCCATTACAAGCCAACAATGCGTTCCACCGTAAGTTTTTCATATGTATACGTACTTTCAACAGATATGCACAAGTCAGAAATGAAACGGTCACTCTATGGCACGCAGAATGATACTTGTTGACATTTCATTGCCAAGGGACGTAATACGTGTACGGGAAAATAGGACAAACAGAGATAACTTAGATTTTTACGCGATCTGATAGTACATATGATTATTATTCATAATAGTAATACGTAAAGAATATGTACAATATTATCTGGCTTGTTGTTATGATTGTTACTATGACTATTGTTATAATTATTGCAGCAAACCTGTATCAAGACACAACGTTAATCGCTTCTCAAGTGAGCCCAGAAGTTGCATGTAAAAGCCATGACAAGCCAACAATGCGTTCCACCGTAAGTTTTTCATATGTATACATACTTTCAACAGATATGCACAAGTCAGAAATGAAACGGGCACTCTATGGCACGCAGAATGATACTTGTTGACATTTCATTGCCAAGGGACGTAATACGTGTACGGGAAAATAGGACAAACAGAGATAACTTAGATTTTTACGCAATCTGATAGTACATATGATTATTATTCATAATAGTAATACGTATAGAATATGTACAATATTATCTGGCTTGTTGTTATGATTGTTAATATGACTATTGTTATAATTATTGCAGCAAACTTGTATCAAGACACAACGTTAATCGCTTCTCAAGTGAGCCCAGAAGTTGCATGTACAAGCCATGACAAGCCAACAATGCGTTCCACCGTAAGTTTTTCATATGTATACGCACTTTCAACAGATATGCACACATCAGAAATGAAACGTGCACTCTATGGCACGCAGAATGATACTTGTTGACCTTTCATTGCCAAGGGACGTAATACGTGTACGGGAAAATAGGACAAACAGAGATAACTTAGATTTTTACGCGATCTGATAGTACATATGATTATTATTCATAACAGTAATACGTAAAGAATATGTACAATATTATCTGGCTTGTTGTTATGATTGTTAATATGACTATTGTTATAATTATTGCAGCAAACCTGTATCAAGACACAACGTTAATCGCTTCTCAAGTGAGCCCAGAAGTTGCATGTACAAGCCATGACAAGCCAACAATGAGGTCCGCCGTAAGTTTTTCATATGTATACGTACTTTCAACAGATATGCACAAGTCAGAAATGAAACGGGCACTCTATGGCACGCAGAATGATACTTGTTGACATTTCATTGCCAAGGGACGTAATACGTGTACGGGAAAATAGGACAAACAGAGATAACTTAGATTTTTACGCGATCTGATAGTACATATGATTATTATTCATAATAGTAATACGTAAAGAATATGTACAATATTATCTGGCTTGTTGTTATGATTGTTACTATGACTATTGTTATAATTATTGCAGCAAACCTGTATCAAGACACAACGTTAATCGCTTCTCAAGTGAGCTCAGAAGTTGCATGTAAAAGCCATGACAAGCCAACAATGCGTTCCACCGTAAGTTTTTCATATGTATACATACTTTCAACAGATATGCACAAGTCAGAAATGAAACGGGCACTCTATGGCACGCAGAATGATACTTGTTGACATTTCATTGCCAAGGGACGTAATACGTGTACGGGAAAATAGGACAAACAGAGATAACTTAGATTTTTACGCAATCTGATAGTACATATGATTATTATTCATAATAGTAATACGTATAGAATATGTACAATATTATCTGGCTTGTTGTTATGATTGTTAATATGACTATTGTTATAATTATTGCAGCAAACTTGTATCAAGACACAACGTTAATCGCTTCTTAAGTGAGCCCAGAAGTTGCATGTACAAGCCATGACAAGCCAACAATGCGTTCCACCGTAAGTTTTTCATATGTATACGCACTTTCAACAGATATGCACACATCAGAAATGAAACGTGCACTCTATGGCACGCAGAATGATACTTGTTGACATTTCATTGCCAAGGGACGTAATACGTGTACGGGAAAATAGGACAAACAGAGATAACTTAGATTTGTACGCGATCTGATAGTACATATGATTATTATTCATAATAGTAATACGTATAGAATATGTACAATATTATCTGGCTTGTTGTTATGATTGTTAATATGACTATTGTTATAATTATTTCAGCAAACCTGTATCAAGACACAACGTTAATCGCTTCTCAAGTGAGCCCAGAAGTTGCATGTACAAGCCATGACAAGCCAACATTGCGTTCCACCGTAAGTTTTTCATATGTATACGTACTTTCAACAGATATGCACAAGTCAGAAATGAAACGGGCACTCTATGGCACGCAGAATGATACTTGTTGACATTTCATTGCCAAGGGACGTAATACGTGTACGGGAAAATAGGACAAACAGAGATAACTTAGATTTTTACGCGATCTGATAGTACATATGATTATTATTCATAATAGTAATACGTAAAGAATATGTACAATATTATCTGGCTTGTTGTTATGATTGTTAATATGACTATTGTTATAATTATTGCAGCAAACCTGTATCAAGACACAACGTTAATCGCTTCTCAAGTGAGCCCAGAAGTTGCATGTACAAGCCATGACAAGCCAACATTGCGTTCCACCGTAAGTTTATCATATGTATACGTACTTTCAACAGATATGCACAAGTCAGAAATGAAACGGGCACTCTATGGCACGCAGAATGATACTTGTTGACATTTCATTGCCAAGGGACGTAATACGTGTACGGGAAAATAGGAGAAACATAGATAACTTAGATTGTTACGCGATCTGATAGAACATATGATCATTATTCATAATAGTAATACGTATAGAATATGTACAATATTATCTGGCTTGTTGTTATGATTGTTAATATGACTATTGTTATAATTATTTCAGCAAACCTGTATCAAGACACAACGTTAATCGCTTCTCAAGTGAGCCCAGAAGTTGCATGTACAAGCCATGACAAGCCAACAATGCGTTCCACCGTAAGTTTTTCATATGTATACGTACTTTCAACAGATATGCACAAGTCAGAAATGAAACGGGCACTCTATGGCACGCAGAATGATACTTGTTGACATTTCATTGCCAAGGGACGTAATACGTGTACGGGAAAATAGGACAAACAGAGATAACTTAGATTTGTACGCGATCTGATAGTACATATGATTATTATTCATAATAGTAATACGTAAAGAATATGTACAATATTATCTGGCTTGTTGTTATGATTGTTAATATGACTATTGTTATAATTATTGCAGCAAACCTGTATCAAGACACAACGTTAATCGCTTCTCAAGTGAGCCCAGAAGTTGCATGTAAAAGCCATGACAAGCCAACAATGCGTTCCACCGTAAGTTTTTCATATGTATACGTACTTTCAACAGATATGCACAAGTCAGAAATGAAACGGGCACTCTATGGCACGCAGAATGATACTTGTTGACATTTCATTGCCAAGGGACGTAATACGTGTACGGGAAAATAGGACAAACAGAGATAACTTAGATTTTTACGCAATCTGATAGTACATATGATTATATTTCATATAGTAATACGTATAGAATATGTACAATATTATCTGGCTTGTTGTTATGATTGTTAATATGACTATTGTTATAATTATTGCAGCAAACTTGTATCAAGACACAACGTTAATCGCTTCTCAAGTGAGCCCAGAAGTTGCATGTACAAGCCATTACAAGCCAACAATGCGTTCCACCGTAAGTTTTTTCATATGTATACGTACTTTCAACAGATATGCACAAGTCAGAAATGAAACGGTCACTCTATGGCACGCAGAATGATACTTGTTGACATTTCATTTGCCAAGGGACGTAATACGTGTAAAGGAAAATAGGACAAACAGAGATAACTTAGATTTTTACGCGATCTGATAGTACATATGATTATTATTCATAATAGTAATACGTAAAGAATATGTACAATATTATCTGGCTTGTTGTTATGATTGTTACTATGACTATTGTTATAATTATTGCAGCAAACCTTGTATCAAGACACAACGTTAATCGCTTCTCAAGTGAGCCCAGAAGTTGCATGTAAAAGCCATGACAAGCCAACAATGCGTTCCACCGTAAGTTTTTCATATGTATACATACTTTCAACAGATATGCACAAGTCAGAAATGAAACGGGCACTCTATGGCACGCAGAATGATACTTTGTTGACATTTCATTGCCAAGGGACGTAATACGTGTACGGGAAAATAGGACAAACAGAGATAACTTAGATTTTTACGCAATCTGATAGTACATATGATTATTATTCATAATAGTAATACGTATAGAATATGTACAATATTATCTGGCTTGTTGTTATGATTGTTAATATGACTATTGTTATAATTATTGCAGCAAACTTGTATCAAGACACAACGTTAATCGCTTCTCAAGTGAGCCCAGAAGTTGCATGTACAAGCCATGACAAGCCAACAATGCGTTCCACCGTAAGTTTTTCATATGTATACGCACTTTCAACAGATATGCACACATCAGAAATGAAACGTGCACTCTATGGCACGCAGAATGATACTTGTTGACATTTCATTGCCAAGGGACGTAATACGTGTACGGGAAAATAGGAACAAACAGAGATAACTTAGATTTTTACGCGATCTGATAGTACATATGATTATTATTCATAACAGTAATACGTAAAGAATATGTACAATATTATCTGGCTTGTTGTTATGATTGTTAATATGACTATTGTTATAATTATTGCAGCAAACCTGTATCAAGACACAACGTTAATCGCTTCTCAAGTGAGCCCAGAAGTTGCATGTACAAGCCATGACAAGCCAACAATGAGGTCCGCCGTAAGTTTTTCATATGTATACGTACTTTCAACAGATTATGCACAAGTCAGAAATGAAACGGGCACTCTATGGCACGCAGAATGATACTTGTTGACATTTCATTGCCAAGGGACGTAATACGTGTACGGGAAAATAGGAGAAAAAAAGAGATAACTTAGATTTTTACGCGATCTGATAGTACATATGATTATTATTCATAATAGTAATACGTATAGAATATGTACAATATTATCTGGCTTGTTGTTATGATTGTTAATATGACTATTGTTATAATTGTTGCAGCAAACCTGTATCAAGACACAACGTTAATCGCTTCTCAAGTGAGCCCAGAAGTTGCATGTACAAGCCATGACAAAGCCAACAATGCGTTCCACCGTAAGTTTTTCATATGTATACGCACTTTCAACAGATATGCACAAGTCAGAAATGAAACAGGCACTCTATGGCACGCAGAATGATACTTGTTGACATTTCATTGCCAAGGGACGTAATACGTGTACGGGAAAATAGGACAAACAGAGATAACTTAGATTTTTACGCAATCTGATAGTACATATGATTATTATTCATAATAGTAATACGTATAGAATATGTACAATATTATCTGGCTTGTTGTTATGATTGTTAATATGACTATTGTTATAATTATTGCAGCAAACTTGTATCAAGACACAACCTTAATCGCTTCTCAAGTGAGCCCAGAAGTTGCATGTACAAGCCATGACAAGCCAACAATGCGTTCCACCGTAAGTTTTTCATATGTATACGCACTTTCAACAGATATGCACACATCAGAAATGAAACGTGCACTCTCTATGGCACGCAGAATGATACTTGTTGACATTTCATTGCCAAGGGACGTAATACGTGTACGGAAAATAGGACAAACAGAGAATAACTTAGATTTTTAAGCGATCTGATAGTACATATGATTATTATTCATAATAGTAATAACGTAAAGAATATGAACAATATTATCTGGCTTGTTGTTATGATTGTTAATATGACTATTGTTATAATTATTGCAGCAAACCTGTATCAAGACACAACGTTAATCGCTTCTCAAGTGAGCCCAAGAAGTTGCATGTACAAGCCATGACAAGCCAACAATGCGTTCCACCGTAAGTTTTTCATATGTATACGTACTTTCAACAGATATGCACAAGTCAGAAATGAAACGGGCACTCTATATGGCACGCAGAATGATACTTGTTGACATTTCATTGCCAAGCGACGTAATACGTGTACGGGAAAATAGGACAAACAGAGATAACTTAGATTTTTTACGCGATCTGATAGTACATATGATTATTATTCATAATAGTAATACGTATAGAATATGTACAATATTATCTGGCTTAATATGACTATTGTTATAATTATTGCAGCAAACTTGTATCAAGACACAACGTTAATCGCTTCTCAAGTGAGCCCAGAAGTTGCATGTACAAGCCATGACAAGCCAACAATGCGTTCCACCGTAAGTTTTTCATATGTATACGCACTTTCAACAGATATGCACACATCAGAAATGAAACGTGCACTCTATGGCACGCAGAATGATACTTGTTGACATTTCATTGCCAAGGGACGTAATACGTGTACGGGAAAATAGGACAAACAGAGATAACTTAGATTTGGACGCGATCTGATAGTACATATGATTATTATTCATAATAGTAATACGTAAAGAATATGTACAATATTATCTGGCTTGTTGTTATGATTGTTAATATGACTATTGTTATAATTATTGCAGCAAACCTGTATCAAGACACAACGTTAATCGCTTCTCAAGTGAGCCCAGAAGTTGCATGTAAAAGCCATGACAAGCCAACAATGCGTTCCACCGTAAGTTTTTCATATGTATACGTACTTTCAACAGATATGCACAAGTCAGAAATGAAACGGGCACTCTATGGCACGCAGAATGATACTTGTTGACATTTCATTGCCAAGGGACGTAATACGTGTACGGGAAAATAGGACAAACAGAGATAACTTAGATTTTTACGCAATCTGATAGTACATATGATTATTATTCATAATAGTAATACGTATAGAATATGTACAATATTATCTGGCTTGTTGTTATGATTGTTAATATGACTATTGTTATAATTATTGCAGCAAACTTGTATCAAGACACAACGTTAATCGCTTCTCAAGTGAGCCCAGAAGTTGCATGTACAAGCCATTACAAGCCAACAATGCGTTCCACCGTAAGTTTTTCATATGTATACGTACTTTCAACAGATATGCACAAGTCAGAAATGAAACGGGCACTCTATGGCACGCAGAATGATACTTGTTGACATTTCATTGCCAAGGGACGTAATACGTGTACGGGAAAATAGGACAAACAGAGATAACTTAGATTTTTACGCGATCTGATAGTACATATGATTATTATTCATAATAGTAATACGTAAAGAATATGTACAATATTATCTGGCTTGTTGTTATGATTGTTACTATGACTATTGTTATAATTATTGCAGCAAACCTGTATCAAGACACAACGTTAATCGCTTCTCAAGTGAGCCCAGAAGTTGCATGTAAAAGCCATGACAAGCCAACAATGCGTTCCACCGTAAGTTTTTCATATGTATACATACTTTCAACAGATATGCACCAGTCAGAAATGAAACGGGCACTCTATGGCACGCAGAATGATACTTGTTGACATTTCATTGCCAAGGGACGTAATACGTGTACGGGAAAATAGGACAAACAGAGATAACTTAGATTTTTACGCAATCTGATAGTACATATGATTATTATTCATAATAGTAATACGTATAGAATATGTACAATATTATCTGGCTTGTTGTTATGATTGTTAATATGACTATTGTTATAATTATTGCAGCAAACTTGTATCAAGACACAACGTTAATCGATTCTCAAGTGAGCCCAGAAGTTGCATGTACAAGCCATTACAAGCCAACAATGCGTTCCACCGTAAGTTTTTCATATGTATACGTACTTTCAACAGATATGCACAAGTCAGAAATGAAACGGTCACTCTATGGCACGCAGAATGATACTTGTTGACATTTCATTGCCAAGGGACGTAATACGTGTACGGGAAAATAGGACAAACAGAGATAACTTAGATTTTTACGCGATCTGATAGTACATATGATTATTATTCATAATAGTAATACGTAAAGAATATGTACAATATTATCTGGCTTGTTGTTATGATTGTTACTATGACTATTGTTATAATTATTGCAGCAAACCTGTATCAAGACACAACGTTAATCGCTTCTCAAGTGAGCCCAGAAGTTGCATGTAAAAGCCATGACAAGCCAACAATGCGTTCCACCGTAAGTTTTTCATATGTATACATACTTTCAACAGATATGCACAAGTCAGAAATGAAACGGGCACTCTATGGCACGCAGAATGATACTTGTTGACATTTCATTGCCAAGGGACGTAATACGTGTACGGGAAAATAGGACAAACAGAGATAACTTAGATTTTTACGCAATCTGATAGTACATATGATTATTATTCATAATAGTAATACGTATAGAATATGTACAATATTATCTGGCTTGTTGTTATGATTGTTAATATGACTATTGTTATAATTATTGCAGCAAACTTGTATCAAGACACAACGTTAATCGCTTCTCAAGTGAGCCCAGAAGTTGCATGTACAAGCCATGACAAGCCAACAATGCGTTCCACCGTAAGTTTTTCATATGTATAACGCACTTTCAACAGATATGCACACATCAGAAATGAAACGTGCACTCTATGGCACGCAGAATGATACTTGTTGACATTTCATTGCCAAGGGACGTAATACGTGTACGGGAAAATAGGACAAACAGAGATAACTTAGATTTGTACGCGATCTGATAGTACATATGATTATTATTCATAATAGTAATACGTAAAGAATATGTACAATATTATCTGGCTTGTTGTTATGATTGTTAATATGACTATTGTTATAATTATTGCAGCAAACCTGTATCAAGACACAACGTTAATCGCTTCTCAAGTGAGCCCAGAAGTTGCATGTAAAAGCCATGACAAGCCAACAATGCGTTCCACCGTAAGTTTTTCATATGTATACGTACTTTCAACAGATATGCACAAGTCAGAAATGAAACGGGCACTCTATGGCACGCAGAATGATACTTGTTGACATTTCATTGCCAAGGGACGTAATACGTGTACGGGAAAATAGGACAAACAGAGATAACTTAGATTTTTACGAATCTGATAGTACATATGATTATTATTCATAATAGTAATACGTATAGAATATGTACAATATTATCTGGCTTGTTGTTATGATTGTTAATATGACTATTGTTATAATTATTGCAGCAAACTTGTATCAAGACACAACGTTAATCGCTTCTCAAGTGAGCCCAGAAGTTGCATGTACAAGCCATTACAAGCCAACAATGCGTTCCACCGTAAGTTTTTCATATGTATACGTACTTTCAACAGATATGCACAAGTCAGAAATGAAACGGGCACTCTATGGCACGCAGAATGATACTTGTTGACATTTCATTGCCAAGGGACGTAATACGTGTACGGGAAAATAGGACAAACAGAGATAACTTAGATTTTTACGCGATCTGATAGTACATATGATTATTATTCATAATAGTAATACGTAAAGAATATGTACAATATTATCTGGCTTGTTGTTATGATTGTTACTATGACTATTGTTATAATTATTGCAGCAAACCTGTATCAAGACACAACGTTAATCGCTTCTCAAGTGAGCCCAGAAGTTGCATGTAAAAGCCATGACAAGCCAACAATGCGTTCCACCGTAAGTTTTTCATATGTATACATACTTTCAACAGATATGCACCAGTCAGAAATGAAACGGGCACTCTATGGCACGCAGAATGATACTTGTTGACATTTCATTGCCAAGGGACGTAATACGTGTACGGGAAAATAGGACAAACAGAGATAACTTAGATTTTTACGCAATCTGATAGTACATATGATTATTATTCATAATAGTAATACGTATAGAATATGTACAATATTATCTGGCTTGTTGTTATGATTGTTAATATGACTATTGTTATAATTATTGCAGCAAACTTGTATCAAGACACAACGTTAATCGCTTCTCAAGTGAGCCCAGAAGTTGCATGTACAAGCCATGACAAGCCAACAATGCGTTCCACCGTAAGTTTTTCATATGTATACGCACTTTCAACAGATATGCACACATCAGAAATGAAACGTGCGCTCTATGGCACGCAGAATGATACTTGTTGACATTTCATTGCCAAGGGACGTAATACGTGTACGAGAAAATAGGACAAACAGAGATAACTTAGATTTGTACGCGATCTGATAGTACATATGATTATTATTCATAATAGTAATACGTAAAGAATATGTACAATATTATCTGGCTTGTTGTTATGATTGTTAATATGACTATTGTTATAATTATTGCAGCAAACCTGTATCAAGACACAACGTTAATCGCTTCTCAAGTGAGCCCAGAAGTTGCATGTAAAAGCCATGACAAGCCAACAATGAGGTCCGCCGTAAGTTTTTCATATGTATACGTACTTTCAACAGATATGCACAAGTCAGAAATGAAACGGGCACTCTATGGCACGCAGAATGATACTTGTTGACATTTCATTGCCAAGGGACGTAATACGTGTACGGGAAAATAGGAGAAAAAAAGAGATAACTTAGATTTTTACGCGATCTGATAGTACATATGATTATTATTCATAATAGTAATACGTATAGAATATGTACAATATTATCTGGCTTGTTGTTATGATTGTTAATATGACTATTGTTATAATTGTTGCAGCAAACCTGTATCAAGACACAACGTTAATCGCTTCTCAAGTGAGCCCAGAAGTTGCATGTACAAGCCATGACAAGCCAACAATGCGTTCCACCGTAAGTTTTTCATATGTATACGCACTTTCAACAGATATGCACAAGTCAGAAATGAAACAGGCACTCTATGGCACGCAGAATGATACTTGTTGACATTTCATTGCCAAGGGACGTAATACGTGTACGGGAAAATAGGACAAACAGAGATAACTTAGATTTTTACGCAATCTGATAGTACATATGATTATTATTCATAATAGTAATACGTATAGAATATGTACAATATTATCTGGCTTGTTGTTATGATTGTTAATATGACTATTGTTATAATTATTGCAGCAAACTTGTATCAAGACACAACCTTAATCGCTTCTCAAGTGAGCCCAGAAGTTGCATGTACAAGCCATGACAAGCCAACAATGCGTTCCACCGTAAGTTTTTCATATGTATACGCACTTTCAACAGATATGCACACATCAGAAATGAAACGTGCACTCTATGGCACGCAGAATGATACTTGTTGACATTTCATTGCCAAGGGACGTAATACGTGTACGGGAAAATAGGACAAACAGAGATAACTTAGATTTTTAAGCGATCTGATAGTACATATGATTATTATTCATAATAGTAATACGTAAAGAATATGAACAATATTATCTGGCTTGTTGTTATGATTGTTAATATGACTATTGTTATAATTATTGCAGCAAACCTGTATCAAGACACAACGTTAATCGCTTCTCAAGTCAGCCCAGAAGTTGCATGTACAAGCCATGACAAGCCAACAATGCGTTCCACCGTAAGTTTTTCATATGTATACGTACTTTCAACAGATATGCACAAGTCAGAAATGAAACGGGCACTCTATGGCACGCAGAATGATACTTGTTGACATTTCATTGCCAAGCGACGTAATACGTGTACGGGAAAATAGGACAAACAGAGATAACTTAGATTTTTACGCGATCTGATAGTACATATGATTATTATTCATAATAGTAATACGTATAGAATATGTACAATATTATCTGGCTTGTTGTTATGATTGTTAATATGACTATTGTTATAATTATTCGCAGCAAACTTGTATCAAGACACAACGTTAATCGCTTCTCAAGTGAGCCCAGAAGTTGCATGTACAAGCCATGACAAGCCAACAATGCGTTCCACCGTAAGTTTTTCATATGTATACGCACTTTCAACAGATATGCACACATCAGAAATGAAACGTGCACTCTATGGCACGCAGAATGATACTTGTTGACATTTCATTGCCAAGGGACGTAATACGTGTACGGGAAAATAGGACAAACAGAGATAACTTAGATTTGTACGCGATCTGATAGTAAATATGATTATTATTCATAATAGTAATACGTAAAGAATATGTACAATATTATCTGGCTTGTTGTTATGATTGTTAATATGACTATTGTTATAAGTATTGCAGCAAACCTGTATCAAGACACAACGTTAATCGCTTCTCAAGTTAGCCCAGAAGTTGCATGTAAAAGCCATGACAAGCCAACAATGCGTTCCACCGTAAGTTTTTCATATGTATACGTACTTTCAACAGATATGCACAAGTCAGAAATGAAACGGGCACTCTATGGCACGCAGAATGATACTTGTTGACATTTCATTGCCAAGGACGTAATACGTGTACGGGAAAATAGGACAAACAGAGATAACTTAGATTTTTACGCAATCTGATAGTACATATGATTATTATTCATAATAGTAATACGTATAGAATATGTACAATATTATCTGGCTTGTTGTTATGATTGTTTAATATGACTATTGTTATAATTATTGCAGCAAACTTGTATCAAGACACAACGTTAATCGCTTCTCAAGTGAGCCCAGAAGTTGCATGTACAAGCCATTACAAGCCAACAATGCGTTCCACCGTAAGTTTTTCATATGTATACGTACTTTCAACAGATATGCAACAAGTCAGAAATGAAACGGGCACTCTATGGCACGCAGAATGATACTTGTTGACATTTCATTGCCAAGGGACGTAATACGTGTACGGAAAATAGGACAAACAGAGATAACTTAGATTTTTACGCGATCTGATAGTACATATGATTATTATTCATAATAGTAATACGTAAAGAATATGTACAATATTATCTGGCTTGTTGTTATGATTGTTACTATGACTATTGTTATAATTATTGCAGCAAACCTGTATCAAGACACAACGTTAATCGCTTCTCAAGTGAGCCCAGAAGTTGCATGTAAAAGCCATGACAAGCCAACAATGCGTTCCACCGTAAGTTTTTCATATGTATACATACTTTCAACAGATATGCACCAGTCAGAAATGAAACGGGCACTCTATGGCACGCAGAATGATACTTGTTGACATTTCATTGCCAAGGGACGTAATACGTGTACGGGAAAATAGGACAAACAGAGATAACTTAGATTTTTACGCAATCTGATAGTACATATGATTATTATTCATAATAGTAATACGTATAGAATATGTACAATATTATCTGGCTTGTTGTTATGATTGTTAATATGACTATTGTTATAATTATTGCAGCAAACTTGTATCAAGACACAACGTTAATCGATTCTCAAGTGAGCCCAGAAGTTGCATGTACAAGCCATTACAAGCCAACAATGCGTTCCACCGTAAGTTTTTCATATGTATACGTACTTTCAACAGATATGCACAAGTCAGAAATGAAACGGTCACTCTATGGCACGCAGAATGATACTTGTTGACATTTCATTGCCAAGGGACGTAATACGTGTACGGGAAAATAGGACAAACAGAGATAACTTAGATTTTTACGCGATCTGATAGTACATATGATTATTATTCATAATAGTAATACGTAAAGAATATGTACAATATTATCTGGCTTGTTGTTATGATTGTTACTATGACTATTGTTATAATTATTGCAGCAAACCTGTATCAAGACACAACGTTAATCGCTTCTCAAGTGAGCCCAGAAGTTGCATGTAAAAGCCATGACAAGCCAACAATGCGTTCCACCGTAAGTTTTTCATATGTATACATACTTTCAACAGATATGCACAAGTCAGAAATGAAACGGGCACTCTATGGCACGCAGAATGATACTTGTTGACATTTCATTGCCAAGGGACGTAATACGTGTACGGGAAAATAGGACAAACAGAGATAACTTAGATTTTTACGCAATCTGATAGTACATATGATTATTATTCATAATAGTAATACGTATAGAATATGTACAATATTATCTGGCTTGTTGTTATGATTGTTAATATGACTATTGTTATAATTATTGCAGCAAACTTGTATCAAGACACAACGTTAATCGCTTCTCAAGTGAGCCCAGAAGTTGCATGTACAAGCCATGACAAGCCAACAATGCGTTCCACCGTAAGTTTTTCATATGTATACGCACTTTCAACAGATATGCACACATCAGAAATGAAACGTGCACTCTATGGCACGCAGAATGATACTTGTTGACATTTCATTGCCAAGGGACGTAATACGTGTACGGGAAAATAGGACAAACAGAGATAACTTAGATTTGTACGCGATCTGATAGTACATATGATTATTATTCATAATAGTAATACGTAAAGAATATGTACAATATTATCTGGCTTGTTGTTATGATTGTTAATATGACTATTGTTATAATTATTGCAGCAAACCTGTATCAAGACACAACGTTAATCGCTTCTCAAGTGAGCCCAGAAGTTGCATGTAAAAGCCATGACAAGCCAACAATGCGTTCCACCGTAAGTTTTTCATATGTATACGTACTTTCAACAGATATGCACAAGTCAGAAATGAAACGGGCACTCTATGGCACGCAGAATGATACTTGTTGACATTTCATTGCCAAGGGACGTAATACGTGTACGGGAAAATAGGACAAACAGAGATAACTTAGATTTTTACGCAATCTGATAGTACATATGATTATTATTCATAATAGTAATACGTATAGAATATGTACAATATTATCTGGCTTGTTGTTATGATTGTTAATATGACTATTGTTATAATTATTGCAGCAAACTTGTATCAAGACACAACGTTAATCGCTTCTCAAGTGAGCCCAGAAGTTGCATGTACAAGCCATTACAAGCCAACAATGCGTTCCACCGTTAAGTTTTTCATATGTATACGTACTTTCAACAGATATGCACAAGTCAGAAATGAAACGGGCACTCTATGGCACGCAGAATGATACTTGTTGACATTTCATTGCCAAGGGACGTAATACGTGTACGGGAAAATAGGACAAACAGAGATAACTTAGATTTTTACGCGATCTGATAGTACATATGATTATTATTCATAATAGTAATACGTAAAGAATATGTACAATATTATCTGGCTTGTTGTTATGATTGTTACTATGACTATTGTTATAATTATTGCAGCAAACCTGTATCAAGACACAACGTTAATCGCTTCTCAAGTGAGCCCAGAAGTTGCATGTAAAAGCCATGACAAGCCAACAATGCGTTCCACCGTAAGTTTTTCATATGTATACATACTTTCAACAGATATGCACCAGTCAGAAATGAAACGGGCACTCTATGGCACGCAGAATGATACTTGTTGACATTTCATTGCCAAGGGACGTAATACGTGTACGGGAAAATAGGACAAACAGAGATAACTTAGATTTTTACGCAATCTGATAGTACATATGATTATTATTCATAATAGTAATACGTATAGAATATGTACAATATTATCTGGCTTGTTGTTATGATTGTTAATATGACTATTGTTATAATTATTGCAGCAAACTTGTATCAAGACACAACGTTAATCGCTTCTCAAGTGAGCCCAGAAGTTGCATGTACAAGCCATGACAAGCCAACAATGCGTTCCACCGTAAGTTTTTCATATGTATACGCACTTTCAACAGATATGCACACATCAGAAATGAAACGTGCACTCTATGGCACGCAGAATGATACTTGTTGACATTTCATTGCCAAGGGACGTAATACGTGTACGAGAAAATAGGACAAACAGAGATAACTTAGATTTGTACGCGATCTGATAGTACATATGATTATTATTCATAATAGTAATACGTAAAGAATATGTACAATATTATCTGGCTTGTTGTTATGATTGTTAATATGACTATTGTTATAATTATTGCAGCAAACCTGTATCAAGACACAACGTTAATCGCTTCTCAAGTGAGCCCAGAAGTTGCATGTAAAAGCCATGACAAGCCAACAATGCGTTCCACCGTAAGTTTTTCATATGTATACGTACTTTCAACAGATATGCACAAGTCAGAAATGAAACGGGCACTCTATGGCACGCAGAATGATACTTGTTGACATTTCATTGCCAAGGGACGTAATACGTGTACGGGAAAATAGGACAAACAGAGATAACTTAGATTTTTACGCAATCTGATAGTACATATGATTATTATTCATAATAGTAATACGTATAGAATATGTACAATATTATCTGGCTTGTTGTTATGATTGTTAATATGACTATTGTTATAATTATTGCAGCAAACTTGTATCAAGACACAACGTTAATCGCTTCTCAAGTGAGCCCAGAAGTTGCATGTACAAGCCATTACAAGCCAACAATGCGTTCCACCGTAAGTTTTTCATATGTATACGTACTTTCAACAGATATGCACAAGTCAGAAATGAAACGGTCACTCTATGGCACGCAGAATGATACTTGTTGACATTTCATTGCCAAGGGACGTAATACGTGTACGGGAAAATAGGACAAACAGAGATAACTTAGATTTTTACGCGATCTGATAGTACATATGATTATTATTCATAATAGTAATACGTAAAGAATATGTACAATATTATCTGGCTTGTTGTTATGATTGTTACTATGACTATTGTTATAATTATTGCAGCAAACCTGTATCAAGACACAACGTTAATCGCTTCTCAAGTGAGCCCAGAAGTTGCATGTAAAAGCCATGACAAGCCAACAATGCGTTCCACCGTAAGTTTTTCATATGTATACATACTTTCAACAGATATGCACAAGTCAGAAATGAAACGGGCACTCTATGGCACGCAGAATGATACTTGTTGACATTTCATTGCCAAGGGACGTAATACGTGTACGGGAAAATAGGACAAACAGAGATAACTTAGATTTTTACGCAATCTGATAGTACATATGATTATTATTCATAATAGTAATACGTATAGAATATGTACAATATTATCTGGCTTGTTGTTATGATTGTTAATATGACTATTGTTATAATTATTGCAGCAAACTTGTATCAAGACACAACGTTAATCGCTTCTCAAGTGAGCCCAGAAGTTGCATGTACAAGCCATGACAAGCCAACAATGCGTTCCACCGTAAGTTTTTCATATGTATACGCACTTTCAACAGATATGCACACATCAGAAATGAAACGTGCACTCTATGGCACGCAGAATGATACTTGTTGACATTTCATTGCCAAGGGACGTAATACGTGTACGGGAAAATAGGACAAACAGAGATAACTTAGATTTGTACGCGATCTGATAGTACATATGATTATTATTCATAATAGTAATACGTAAAGAATATGTACAATATTATCTGGCTTGTTGTTATGATTGTTAATATGACTATTGTTATAATTATTGCAGCAAACCTGTATCAAGACACAACGTTAATCGCTTCTCAAGTGAGCCCAGAAGTTGCATGTAAAAGCCATGACAAGCCAACAATGCGTTCCACCGTAAGTTTTTCATATGTATACGTACTTTCAACAGATATGCACAAGTCAGAAATGAAACGGGCACTCTATGGCACGCAGAATGATACTTGTTGACATTTCATTGCCAAGGGACGTAATACGTGTACGGGAAAATAGGACAAACAGAGATAACTTAGATTTTTACGCAATCTGATAGTACATATGATTATTATTCATAATAGTAATACGTATAGAATATGTACAATATTATCTGGCTTGTTGTTATGATTGTTAATATGACTATTGTTATAATTATTGCAGCAAACTTGTATCAAGACACAACGTTAATCGCTTCTCAAGTGAGCCCAGAAGTTGCATGTACAAGCCATTACAAGCCAACAATGCGTTCCACCGTAAGTTTTTCATATGTATACGTACTTTCAACAGATATGCACAAGTCAGAAATGAAACGGGCACTCTATGGCACGCAGAATGATACTTGTTGACATTTCATTGCCAAGGGACGTAATACGTGTACGGGAAAATAGGACAAACAGAGATAACTTAGATTTTTACGCGATCTGATAGTACATATGATTATTATTCATAATAGTAATACGTAAAGAATATGTACAATATTATCTGGCTTGTTGTTATGATTGTTACTATGACTATTGTTATAATTATTGCAGCAAACCTGTATCAAGACACAACGTTAATCGCTTCTCAAGTGAGCCCAGAAGTTGCATGTAAAAGCCATGACAAGCCAACAATGCGTTCCACCGTAAGTTTTTCATATGTATACATACTTTCAACAGATATGCACCAGTCAGAAATGAAACGGGCACTCTATGGCACGCAGAATGATACTTGTTGACATTTCATTGCCAAGGGACGTAATACGTGTACGGGAAAATAGGACAAACAGAGATAACTTAGATTTTTACGCAATCTGATAGTACATATGATTATTATTCATAATAGTAATACGTATAGAATATGTACAATATTATCTGGCTTGTTGTTATGATTGTTAATATGACTATTGTTATAATTATTGCAGCAAACTTGTATCAAGACACAACGTTAATCGCTTCTCAAGTGAGCCCAGAAGTTGCATGTACAAGCCATGACAAGCCAACAATGCGTTCCACCGTAAGTTTTTCATATGTATACGTACTTTCAACAGATATGCACAAGTCAGAAATGAAACGGGCACTCTATGGCACGCAGAATGATACTTGTTGACATTTCATTGCTAAGGGACGTAATACGTGTACGGGAAAATAGGAGAAACACAGATAACTTAGATTTTTACGCGATCTGATAGTACATATGATTATTATTCATAATAGTAATACGTATAGAATATGTACAATATTATCTGGCTTGTTGTTATGATTGTTAATATGACTATTGTTATAATTATTGCAGCAAACCTGTATCAAGACACAACGTTAATCGCTTCTCAAGTGAGCCCAGAAGTTGCATGTACAAGCCATGACAAGCCAACAATGCGTTCCACCGTAAGTTTTTCATATGTATACGTACTTTCAACAGATATGCACAAGTCAGAAATGAAACGGGCACTCTATGGCACGCAGAATGATACTTGTTGACATTTCATTGCCAAGGGACGTAATACGTGTACGGGAAAATAGGAGAAAAAGAGATAACTTAGATTTTTACGCGATCTGAAAGTCCATATGATTATTATTCATAATAGTAATACGTATAGAATATGTACAACATTATCTGGCGTGTTCTTATGATTGTTAATATGACTATTGTTA